>WOVY01012905.1:377500-526129 GCA_013436015.1 Rhipicephalus annulatus
TCTACTCGAATAGTGGCGAAATTTGTTCGTAGTGATAACTTCTTTTTTTATTAACTCGGCATATTTACTTACAAACCCTTCACAAAGTTGGCCCAGTTCCCCTTTAAAAACCAGAGTAGTAAGAGAATAAAGAGACCAAAAGCATGGATCAGAGAAAAAGAGAGGGAACATTGAAGGGAGGTCAACTAGATGATTAGCATTACCTTGAAGAATGTCCTAGCCAACTATGAAGGAACGCCTTTTCGCACGCACAAGCACGCAGAGCACGCAGAGCAATGGGCTAGCAATTTTCTTTGTGTCGCAATATACTTCTATTGTACCTGTGCGTGTGACACACAATCTTAGATAAAGAAAACTGGGTCTTAATTCGTTTTCTACCCTACACTCGCGAAACTGAAGCATTCAGAAAAGCAGTAAGAGTAGGACAAAGGGAATAGAGACGAACTATGATTAGGGAATTTGCGACCATATTGCATAAACAATATCGCCTTTCCGTGTTGCTTCAACGAACGAGCCGTTTTAAGGCATACATATTCTGATTTCTATGCGAGATAACTTCACCATATCTCGAGCGGCAATGTTTTCTTTCAGCAGTGATTTTCAACACTCGTATCACAAGTGCACAAGTACTGAACAATCGTTGGGGCTATACATCCCAAAACAACAATAAGATAATAAGGGACACGTTAGCGAAGGGCACCAGAAATTTCAACCACCTGGTGTTCTTTAAATTTTATCTAAATCTATGCAAAGGGGCCACCATCCCTTATTTAGCCTCCAACAAAATGCGATCACCAAACACCATTAACACCAGACCACCAGGGCGGGTCCGTGTACAAAATCTTAGAAGCAACAAATTAAAAGTGTGCATACTGCACATTCTTGTACTTGCTGTTCACTTTTGAATGAAACTGCATTTTGTATTCACGGTTAACGAATACAAGGTTCAATGACCTCTGAAACATCTTATTCTCTCCTATCTCTATCTCTCTCAATTCTTTTGGACAACGCCGCTTGGTGTTACCGCGTAGGTGACACGACAACATTCACCGCATGTCTGCGACACCGTATTTACCACGCATATATATACGCGAGGAAACCAATTTAACAGGCAGCATCGCCCATCGCACCGAGACCATTGCCGCACATACCCACACGCGCGCTGTCTTGAGAAGCCGTGTAGGCTTGCGTAATGGCGACGAATAGCCACCGTTCCCGGCCTACGACGATTATCGTGATCCCCAGAATAAACCTTTCCGTTTGTCTTATCCTTCGCACGCGTGGGCTTGGAGGAATCACCACCGTGCCTTGTAAATGACACCGCGACTTCCTTCCGGACGTTGGCGCCACGCGGATGGCTTTGAACAGAGTGGGCCGTTACACCGTTACACTTGACGCGCGACGATGTTGCGGTGCGAGGAGGTGGGTGTTCCGGGATAGGGAGGGTGGAGAGGGAGAGAGTCGAGGCCTTGAGGGAGACGTCCCGAACGTCGTCACCGCCGCCGTTGACGTTAAACGCCGTATTAGCGAGACGCTACGGGCCAAAGGAGTGCGCCGACGCGAGGCCCTAAATGTTTGCAGTACGTCAACTTACGAGCGCGCGGCAGGTTCCGAAAGCCATAAACGGTCAACCGAGAGAGAGCAAACTGCCGTGCGCCCGGCGAGCTAAACGCAATTTAGGAGTCTCCCGAGACTTCGACGGTTCGTCCGCCCTCTGCTGGAAAGAACGACATCGAAAAAGGAAAGCGGGGGGTGGGGGAGAAAGCGTGTTTACCTGAAAGAGTTCGTTTTCGTCATCTCAAGAAACACTGACCTTATCGTTTAACTTCTTTCGTTCCTGTTCTTCACTTCGTCACGGAGTATACGATCAGCCGATGTTCGTTTAGCGGGCCAAGGTTAGAGCATTTAATCAGCTCTCGTCCGAATCTCGTGGGCTGCCTTGTACCACACTGTGGCTCACCCCCGCAGTCGCTGTTCTCTTCCCTTCTATCTTTGTTTTTTTTTTGCCGTTTTACTTTTTTTATTGTCGTAACCTCGTGACCCGGTCGGTCTCATCATAGGAGCACGCTCGTAAGCCTTTCTGTTCTACCTCTAACGGCAGAGCATGAGGAGAGACAAAAAGGTTGCGACCTATTGATGTATCGTTTGTTAGCGACGTAAAGTTGTCTGATAGATTCAACGCCTCATATCGAACGTTTGGTAACGTTCTCTTAAGCGTCCGAGTGCTTTATCGCACTCCACCCTCGCCGTAGAAAGTAGTAGTTGTTATCGGAAGATCGTACAGTGCATCCACATTTACTGGGGCAACACGACGGATCAGCCTATCTCCAAGTCCTTGCAACCTTCCAAGCGCACTGAATTTGTCATAAATATGACTTGCATGTGGTCAATTAGGAACGATCGACTAAGAAGAAGAAGGAAAGGACGATGAAGAACATTGCTTTCGCCTTCGAACCTTGTTAAATTACTGCATAAGTGACCACGTCATTAGCATTTCTTAGCGAACTTCGGCGACTTTGCCCGTATCTATCTATCTATCTATCTATCTATCTATCTATCTATCTATCTATCTATCTATCTATCTATCTATCTATCTATCAGACCACCTACGGCATTTAGCTCTCTTGGCCGTTTCAATAATGAGATCTAAACGAAAATTAGTATGGCATAACATGACTGTATGACGAGCATAAGAGAGTAGTCAAAATATGAAAATCATGACACGTATGTTATGAATGTCATGATTTACATGTCATGGTCTTGCTGCTCTTGCGGTGGTTTCGTTCACATGAGATATTGCAAAACTGGTATGGTATGACATGACTGCATGGCGAACATTAGTGACAGGCCCTAAAGTGAAAACCATGGCATGCGTGTCATGTAAGTAATGAATACACGCCACGCTCATTATTCGCTCGCGGCCGTCTCGCTAGCTTCACAAACTTGGTATTACGAGATGTGAATGGATGACGAAGCTA
This sequence comes from Rhipicephalus annulatus, assembly GCA_013436015.1. Lineage (NCBI taxonomy): Eukaryota > Metazoa > Arthropoda > Arachnida > Ixodida > Ixodidae > Rhipicephalus > Rhipicephalus annulatus. The sequence goes on from WOVY01012905.1 coordinate 380,479, forward strand.
TATAACTGGTGCAAAACGATAACCATGGCATGCGCGTCAAATAAGAACATAACTACATGCTGCGCTCATGATGCACTCGCGACCGTTTCGCTAGCTTCACTTATACCAAATTTGGTATTACGTGACTTGAATGAACGATGAACACAAATTCAAGGCACCAACATACTAATCACGACATGGAAGTCATGTACGTCCTAATTTAATTGCATACCACAGCTGGTGCTATATTATTGCAAACGTTAGTGATATCATCGTTACGTGACTATAAACAACATAGTTGCATGTTATCTAGATGAGTGAGTGCGCATAACATTCTCACTTGTATCTACTCTGCGCCCCGCCACGGTGGTCTAGTGGCTAAGGTACTCGGCTGCTGACCCGCAGGTCGCGGGATCGAATCCCGGCTGCGGCGGCTGCATTTCCGATGGAGGCGGAAATGTTGTAGGCCCGTATACACAGATTTGGGTGCACGTTAAAGAACCCCAGGTGGTCAAAATTTCCGGAGCCCTTCACTACGGCGTCTCTCATAATCAAATGGTGGTTTTGAAACGTTAAACCCCACAAATCACTCAATCATCATCTGTACTACGTCCGTCTGCCTCGTAGCGTCGTGCTGATTTTAAAGTAAAATATCAGCCTTCCCCATTCGTGCTTCCCATATCAATGATTCCCACTGTACGTGAAATCTGCCTATTGTCTGTTTTTGTCCTACAGAACATGAATTCGTTTTTAAACTCCCGTTCATCAGCGAAATGCCATTCATGCGTAGGTGGAAGAGATTAGTGTGTGGCGAGCAGGCAGCATTGTATTTAAATGGAATGGGCTAATCCGAACGCCCGTGTTAAGTTTCTCAACACCGCGGAACGTTCTGACGACTTAGCGTCACACGTAAACCTCCCCAAGACGGCCCAGAATGTCAGCGCTATATTCAGTCCTCGCTTCGTAAGATAAAAAAAAAGTCACGATCCCGGTTAAATATAGCAGCAGCCACTTCTCTTTCCTACACTTCCCGGCTTGAATTTCTTTTCGTGCTATATCTGTCCTTCCTTTGCGAAATGAGCGCGGCAGTCACATTTGCGCAACTCGCGCTTCAGGTCTGCGTGACGAGCTCCACGAACGCCAGTTTCATACACGAAAGAACGAAAAAAAGAAAAGAATTAACGAGGTATACGGGGCTACTTAGCAGTCACACCGCCGCTGGACGCGGTCGGACGGACGCCTTTGCGAGCCGTAGCGTGCCCCGCCAACTTCCGTCAATAGGATCCGCATGCCAGACGCGATTAGGCGACAAGGAGAGATGGCGGTGGTGACGCGTCGTTACGCTCACTCGCAAGCGAGCGGTCGAGCCGGGCAAAAACAAAAAAAAAAGCCGTAGCGTCGCTCTTACGTTGAAGTTCCAACGCGACGCGCTTTCGCAACGCTGCAGCTGATTGCGTGGAGGAGATGAAAATGCGACGCGTGAAACGAAAAAAAAAAAAGAAAGGAGAGAAGTACTTGCGAAGCGGGCTGCCTGACAGCGAAAGCCCTGGTATTACATTAAACGCGTGTACTTTCCCGGCGCCGGTTTCGGAAAAGCCTAGGAGCCGTTTTCACGCCGTCAATGCGGACAGGTGCAAGTGTACGAGAGAGGCAACTTCGCGATGAGCTCAGTGTCATCTTTGTTCTGGTTTGTAAGCATCTATACTGCGCATGCTGGGCTGGCCTTCGTGCTGATGAGGTTCTGTGTCCCTTCTTGCTCATTAAAAAACCAAAAAGACTTTTGGCTTTCTTTAATGAACAAACCACCACGGAGCCGCCTGAGCATCGATCGATCGATCTTTCACGTGATTCGCGAAAATGGCCGCTAACCTATGCTAACAGACTTCGCTAATATGATGACAAGGCTCATGATTGCCTAAAACCTGGTCTGTGAGAAGAGTTCCACGACTACGTGAGATTGTACACACCCATTGTTTTTTTTTGTTTATCATTACGATTATGCGCATTATGTTTCAGTTTTCGCAGAGAGTTATTTCCCCCCCCCTCTCAGCTTCTGTAACGTGAAACCAAACCACGATTCATGTTATCTTACATGTCGTAGTACGAATTTTTTTTTTTGCCTTGATACAATTAGCGCTGTTCGGCTCCTTAATCGAACCGGCAGCCATACTCGCATTTCAAACCACCTGCCTTCATTAACATGATTTATATGTGGTGTTTAACATCCCAAAGCCACGATATGATTATGAGAGACGCCGTAGTGGAGGGCTCCGAAAATTTCGACCACCTGGGGTTCTTTAGCGTGCACCCAAACATACGGCATACGGCGTGCGTCAGTGGGGAAGGGTGGGGCTGCACTGCAAGACTTATCATGACAAGCTGAGTTTGTTCAAAAACAGTTTGCAGCGTAATAAACAGACACACAAACAAAGACAAGAAAAGACCTATGATCACTAATCACCAACAAAGGTTTATTGAACACTACGCGAATTCACACTGTTGATTTTTTTTTTCTGAACTTGGTATTTTGTGTCTAAAGTAAAGCAAAAAATTTAGTGTTAACTTCTTTGTTTGTCACCACATTAGTGAAAACCGGCAAGTGAAGTCAAGGAAGTTATAGAGAACGTGACAAAACTGTTTTTTTATGTATTGTAGTGATTTACACATAGATGCGATAAGACAACTTGCCGCCGGTGGGAACCGGACGTGCTACGTGGATCCTTCGAAACATTTAGATCCTTCCTTGGCTTCATTATTTTCCGATTTTCGTTAAATTTTTTTTTGTATATATGTTACTTGTACCACACATTATTTCCAATGTACAACCAGTAAGCCCGAATAGCCACAATGCTAGACTTGTCCGACTTGCACACGCAGCACGGCACCCCGCGACCAATCTGCAGCCGCATCAGAATGCGGCATGCCGCCGCTACCAGGAATCAAATCCACCACCTTGCCTTGAGGCTCAAATTTAAGCCCGAAACAGCGTCACAAACTCGTATAACTTCAATGACCAATTACATTGCAGGTACCGTGCTACATAAGGGAAGCGAAGCGTCCGAGTTCACTTCGCTTCCTAGAACGAGAGCCTACCGGTTCTGCTCCCCCCCCCCTCCCCCTTCCCGTATTTTACAAATAGTAGTCCCGCCTGTCACTCATTCATCTACACTTGCGTGCCGCTGGCCTGTAGACTGTATCCGGGGATTTCCGGAGTGTGCGCTTAGCGAGGACACCCACATATGACCACATCCGCTGTGACTATCCTCTTTGTGACAGTGGGACTCCCCTGAAGAGGCCGCTATAGGCTGCTCGCACAAAAGCTGGTCGAAGTTCCTTCCCATCTCGCTCCTACACGCGCCTGTCAAGAGCCCGAACTAGAAGTGGCATGCGATTCCGACTTGCAAATCGCTTGCTAGCTCAGCGGCCATCGCTACTTCGGAAACACATTTCCTTTGCGTCTCGCAAACTATAAATTCCTTGTCCGAGCTGCCACTTCTGAAAATGTGTTTAAAGGCGCTAATTGTCTTGCCTTTGCAGAAGCGAAAAATGGGGGAGGGTATTGCTTGCTGACGAAGGTTACGAAATGCTTTATCTCATTTCTTTGAAAGCAAATGACACTATAGGCATTTGCACCGCGCTGGGGCTTTCTTTCAAGTTGGTCAGAACTAATACATAATCATCTGGAAGACAATTAGCTCCGCTTAGGGTAGTGCAACTTCATCCAAGCATGTAACTACAAAACAAAAAGGAAAGAAGAGCCTTTCCTGTAATGATGCGGATCCTGCAAGCCCTACAGCTTCATATTCCGTCAGTTTTAGGCTGCGCTATATTTAGTTATTACCGGCTGTTTCGTCCTTCCACCTTTAATAGCGTGTTAAAAATAGCGATCTAGAAGATAATCCGAGGAGCAGTTCATTTAAATGCATTGCTGACACTCGCAGCAACGTCTTATCTCGCTGTAAACTGGCCCTCCAGGCCCAGAAGGTGGGAAAGTACTGACACACCCTCTAACTTGTCCTCTGTAAAGCATCCTATAGGCACAATAAAATGCAAGAGCGATCCTTCAGAAAGGCCCGGGCTTTCCCAGCCCGACTGTCTCAGATTTAAAGGCGAAGTGCTTTGTACGTTGCAAACCGGAATTTCTTACGATCACTTTCGGTCCGACTTCGAAGAAAGAAAAGAACAATAAGCGTTGCAATGAGAAAGAGAAAGTATATTTATGTGTAGTAGAAGGTGAAAACTATGATCGAACTGAAATGTACGTTGTGGGAGATTCAAAGTGTGCGAGTTTGCCTGAAGCCTATTGTGTGAAGTCTACGGTAGCTTATCGCATAACAGAATCAATGTTTATTGTTCACAGCTGTTGGCTATGGCTTTTGACCCCACGCTCTTGTAGGCGGTTTGCACTGCATGACGTGACTGAAACAGCCACGTCCAAGCACAAACATAGTGGGACGCCAACTTCATGATGTCACATCAGTAATATCAGTACGTCGCGTGCTGGTTCCTTCGTTATTTGTTCACAGAGGCTCCATAACGTTCCAGGGACGTCGTTGTTACACTGAGATTATTCGCCGCATGTGTACACTGCTCGGACACCATCTAAGCCGCCATATGTTGTAGTCAAAGTGTGCGTCCATGTCATCAATAATGATGCAACCTGTCAATAATAATGTAATAAAATAACGCACGTGCATTACTAGGTATCTGCGTTACTCCTTCACACGCTACTGCATTCACCTCATTTTTTTAATATCTTATTAGGGTGAAATCCTCATATGTACCAAAAGAAAAATTTGGCCGTCAACGGCAACCATTTCGCGGTGTCGTCGCTGAGCGACGCAAAAGGTTATCATCACGTGATGACGTCACAAATTTTGGCGTGACGTCATGTCACGTAACGCCACCCGAGTAAAACCCCTTGATGCAGAAAGTAGGGACACTCTCCTCCGCTCCCGATCTTTCATCCTCTCCTCACATAACCATCAGAGATCAGCAGAAGATGATAACAGATCGTTGGTCGCTGTCTCCGCCGTTTAGCGCCAATAAGTGCGTGCACCACCATTATAATCATGTACAGGAGAGTGTTCGTTTGTCGCTATTAAAGGCATTTTGTTGCTTGTCTCGCGGCTCCGCCTTTCTGGTGGCACTTCACCTAACGAAGGCCGGCGTTCCGCGACAATAACAGGCTCATCTTCCTCTCTCAACCGACCATACGGCGGCCGCCGGATTTCGCCACTTTCTTATCAAGAATGCTATGTCACGCTCATAACACACGCAGGGTTGTATGCAGAAATTGTTTTCTTTGATGGGGCACCTCCTTAATCTGAAATGTTGGGGCTGGGCAGGCAAATGGCATTTTGCGCTATGTATTCATGGTGAAAAAATTTTGTGGGGCACAGGCCCGCGGTGCCAACCTCTGATTGATTGATATGTGGGGTTTAACGTCCCAAAACCACCATATGATTATGAGAGACGCCGTAGTGGAGGGCTCCGGAAATTTCGACCACCTGGGGTTCTTTAACGTGCACCCAAATCTGAGCACACGGGCCTACAACATTTCCGCCTCCATCGGAAATGCAGCCGCCGCAGCCGGGATGGTGCCAACCTCTGGCTACACCACTCAACGCGCACGATGTTCGTGACCTTTTCCGCACGACGGCGCAAGAAGCGGGGGAGGAGGGCACGTGGTGCGGCGGCTTGGTTAAAATAAAGACAGTACTTTCCGAAAATTATACAGAAACATCATCCACGAGGCCATTGTATATAGCGCCCTCCCTCGGGCGGCAAACAAAAGCGAAGGGAGCGCAAGAGAAGACAATAAAGACGGCGCTTGGCAGTGGCACGCACGGTTCGTGTTCCTTGGACAAAAAGGAGGAGGTTTTTGCCTTCGAGTCGTCTGCACAACGGGCCCAGTAAGTCTTGGGAAGGGTCATAATACGCGAGATGCATGCATGCAATACGTACACATATCATTTATATTCGATGAAGTCGAACTGAGGATACGTTCACCGATATACAAACGGTATCGTTGAGTGACTTAATTCGGCGTACTTAGTACTCACTCTTTGTCGAAGTATAGTGGCGCTCTGATGAATGCACTTCTGCACACCGTCACAAGCATCGAGTTAGGGCTCGTTCATACCGGCCACTCCAGTTCGCACCGGTGACAGAAGTGTTCGCAAGGGCATGAGCACGCCCCGCCGCGGTGGTCTAGTGGCTAAGGCACTCGGCTGCTGACCCGCAGGGCGCGGGTTCGAATCCCGGCTGCGGCGGCTGCATTTCCGATGGAGGCGGAAATGTTGTAGGCCCGTGTGCTCAGATTTGGGTGCACGTTAAAGAACCCCAGGTGGTCTAAATTTCCGGAGCCCTCCACTACGGCGTCTCTCATAATCATATAGTGGTTTTGGGACGTTAAACCCCACATATCAGGGCATGAGCACACTGATGCCACAACAAAACCGGTCGCAAATAGTCACCGATCATCGCTTTGCAATTCCAGCGTGCCAGAACACTTCGGAACAACCATGGTCACCCAAGGAATAGACACGTTGAAACTATACGGGCACTAGACGTCAACTGAAGCTCTACTGGTGAAAACAATGGCAAGTTACATAGTATCCTACATGGCCAGAAGCCTACAACAGCAAGAAGCAGGCGGCACTGTTAACACAGATAACTATACAGCGTCCCTTCAAATGCGCTTTTCACTTGGCATGCAGGGCCGTTAAAGATGAACTCACTCATTTATCAGATTCGAGCCTGATACGGAAAGTGGGTGAACAACTTTATTCACTTCCTGATACGGAAAGCCTCGAAGGTTTCCCGGAATGGCTGAATGTGCACAGCGTGCGCGTTGTCGTTCCTTCGCTTCTCGCGCGTGGCGTTGTTTTCGTATAAATCGTCAGTTCATCGATCACTCGTCCTGCCTACGAGTGCGAACGTTGCTTGGCGCTTGTTGGGGGGGCGTTCACTTATCACCAATTCGCTGCGTTGACCTTGTTCACGCATTTCAACCTCATGGCATCGCCAATGTCAATGATTTATTTGTGGGGTTTAACATCCCGAAACCACCATATATGATTATGAGAGAAGCCGTAGCGGAGGGCTCCGAAAATTTCGACCACCTGGGGTTCTTTAACGTGCACCCAAATCTGAGCACATGGGCCTACAACATTACCGCCTCCATCGATTGATTGATGATTGATTGATTTGTGGGGTTTAACGTCTCAAAACCATCATTTGATTATGAGAGACGCCGTAGTGGGGGGCTCCGGAAATTTTGACCACCTGGGGTTCTTTAACGTGCACCGAAACCTGAGTACACGGGCCTACAACATTTCCGCCTCCATCGGAAATGCATACCGCCTCCATCGTAAATGCACCAATGTCAATAAACCTTTAGTTATGCAAGCCTCAAATATCGCGCGGCGCAAAAAGTTTGCCCGAATGAAGATGTAATTGGGCGCAACAATATTCTCGCGACGATTACTAGAGTGAGTGCTGCAGGTGTATCGCGTTCGCAGTTTAGGCTCACGTTATGCCCCAACTTTTAAGACTCACGCGGCCACCGATTACTCCAAGTAAAGAATTCAACTATTGATTGATTCGCTCGTCGGTCACGTGATGTACCAGTTACGTACGTGCTCGGACGCTGACCCGAAAGGGTCAGCGTCCGAGCACGTACGTAACTTATTATTATTATTATTATTATTATTATTATTATTATTATTATTATTATTATTATTATTATTATTATCTGCTTGTTCCGCATACAGCTAAATCAGTTTGCTATAAAATAACACCTACACGGCTATCACATCGACAACGGTTGCAGCTGTGGCTTTTGGAGATGTTATCTAGGCCATACCTCCTCAATATCCCATGACGCTATCGAGCACCTCATTAAACGTCCTCATTTCACAAAGTAATGTTCTCAGAAAAAATTATTGACGGCGCATCGCTTTCGTGGATGCAACAGCGCTTCACGCGCGCAAGCATAAAATGGAGTATAGGTCCAAAGAGCGAAAAACGAAAGTGAGTTTGAGTACGCTTCCTTCTGGCACTCCCTGTCTGACGTCCTCAAACTCACTTTCATTTTCCCCTTTTTGGACCTATACTCCATTTTATGCCCGCGCGCGTGAAGCGCTGTTGCATCCACGATGTTGCCGACGGTGTGTATGCCTTTAGCAGCTATAGTGTCAAGTTTCATTTCACCATTATTTTTCTTAACACGCACTACTTCACATGTTACCCAACTTTGTCATTAAAAAATCTGTATCGAGATGCCAGGAACTCTGGACCACTACGAACTAAAATATGCGGAAAATGCGGGTCCCAGTACACAACAACTGTTGATGCTACGCGACGGGTCTTGCTTGCATGCGAATGATGCCATAAACTGACATGTTCTTCAAGACTGACACGAAAACACTGCCATGTGACACTGGTGAAGTAACCGACCATTTCACGAACTTCCTCAACTGGTGCTTTGAACATCGCGGCCTTCCTGAAATCCTCACTGCTTAAAGCATGTGTCATTTTTTGTTTATTTGTGTTGTAACCACGTTGCAAGAAAATGCTGAAGTGCATTCATGCGACATTCCAACATGTTTCAAGCAATAACGTTATGAAGTGTAGCGTTCAGATAGCGGAATAAATTCAAAGCGCTAAACTACGTGCCGTTTTCTTTCTTTCTTTCTTTTCTTTTTTCTTTCCTAACCTCTTTCCCTATCTTCATTTCTTCTTTTCTTTTTCGTGTGCGTAACAAGGGAAAGCACTAACTATTCAGGGAAAGTTGGTTCCCACTTTATGAGAGGTTAGTGGCCTGAATAAGCGCGAGCTAGTAAAAAAAGACAAATGAAGCACGGTCACCCACGTTGCATGGTAGCGTATCGGTTAAAGGCGCTGCTTCAGTCACGTTACTATTATGTCAGCCGTATATACATATTCTTCAGTGCATACAGAGGAGTACCGCCTGCCGTTTATGTGCTGATATTATTAGCGAAAAGAAAATAGGCCTTCTTTTTTTTCTCTTCCTTTCTAAATTCTTGAATCTGCTTTGAAATGAATACAGGACGTCTATGACGACAGAGTTGAGCGATTGTCGCGTGATCCAGAAAAAAAAGAAAACAAAGCATGGTACCATAACCGACTTTATACAAAGGCTTTTGGACGTATTTTATGTCATCACGAGTGCGGTGAATCACTATACTGTCCTATTCCCTCGATAGCTTTTCTTGTCACAAAATTGCATCAAGACTATGGTACTGCCAAAAAAACCTTTTTTGTGCCAGTTTTAGCAAAGTATGAATTCACCGAGGTTCAACGCTCTGCCTTCAAGTTTATTTTTATTTCTTTAGCAGTGGAGCAGCATAAGCTTATTGTTTCTGCTGTTCGAACAGAAATTATCATCATTTTGAACAGTGGCCACACTCTCCGTCCTTTCCTTCCTCTCCGTCCTCTCACTCATATCCTGCTTCACTCCCACCACGCGAGCGCCAGCGTGGGGTGTGGAGAGAGAGAAAGAATAAGGTTTAGTGAAAGGCATAGAAGTTGACCGGAATAAATTATTCGGTTCGCTACCCTACACTGGGGAAAGGGAAATGGGCATGAAAATGTAAGGAGGGAAAAGGAGGGATATAGATGGTTGAAGATAAGAAAATAGAAAACGCACACACACTCAAGCACGGGAGTGTCGCAGTCATTTGGCGAATCTGATTGACCGCAGAAACTTAAGCAGCGCATTCGTCGCTTTCTGGCTGGAACGACGAACTTCTTGGCACTTCAAAATTCACTGCTCCGAAAGCGGCCGGTCGTCGAGGTGTGCCAATGTTGGCGAAAGCTGTTGTCTTTGGGAGCTATAATGAGGACAGTCCCAAAGAACTTGGCCAATGGTTACCTCACTGCCAGATTGATCACACGTAGCACTGTCAGTGGTCCCGATCCGGTAAGCGAAATTGTTAGTGAATGAAGCCACAAGCGGCAGAAAACGGTTGTTTCGGATCGGGATAGTACCGATAGAAATTGAAGTTGAAGTGGTGGATCTAAACAGCGTAGGCGAGTGTGCAGAAAACCGGACGTGTTCCACGTTGAGTGTGTTATATCACGTGCGAGCAAGCGAATCTCTAATGCTGCATCGGTTCATGATAATGGAATGAATTCCTGTACGCCACATTTATGAACATTCCTGGTCGAATCAGCGGCATGTTCGTTGCCGTCATTGCCGCAGTGGCCTGGAAGCCAGTGCAAAATGATGTCACGCCCTTTGTCTTCCAATTGCTGATAGGTGTCTCTTATTTTTAATACTAGTTCCTCTTGTGCACCACGACGCAAAGCTGACGACATACACTGCGGGGCTGACCAGAGTTGGTGAATATGCCCCACTTTGTGTGTGTGTGTGTGTGTGTGTGTGTGTGTGTGTGTGTGTGTGTGTGTGTGTGTGTCTGTGTGTGTGTGTGTGTGAGAGAGAGAGAGAGTTAGAGAGAGAGAGACTCGAGTTGAATCCGCCGGAGCCCACTGCGGAGTGCCGCTGGCTCCACAGCAGTCAATGAATTAAGCCCTATGAGGCGTTCTGAAGTTATCCGTTTCGCCTTTTCCTGGGACTTTCACAGCTAGTGGGACGCAATAACTCAATGGTGGTACTTGTAAGAGCAATACGCAAAGACGCACAAGAGCTACACAAGACGAGCGCTCACTTCATACTAAAGTTTTTTTGTTTTTTTTTTTCATAGAGCGGCCATATGTTGCAACGCGAAAGCCTTCAATGGCTCATGCTCGCATCCGTCCCTCCGTACATGCTCTGAAACGGTGCCAGCTGTGACCTCTCCCCCTCCCACACTCTCATCAGTCACGTGATGCCGCACATACAGCAACAGTGGTGCCGTCATAGCTGTAGCCTCTCCTCCCCCTTACACTGTCTCATAAATCACGTGTTGCTAAAATAGTGTAAAAAACAAAAGAAAAGAAACAAAAAATAAACAAAAAACAGAAGAGAAAAAACATGACGTAGTCAGTAGAATGACCACAGGTTGTCGCCAAACACACTTCGGAATTTACAAAGTGATTTTTTCCATTTTTATTGCACGCCAGATGGTGAAAAGCAGCTGTGAAACCCATGCGTGCACAATAAACAATATAACAAACAATAAACACTATCACCTCAAAGATAAGAGCCACAACGAAAAAAAACTGCCTTCGGTGCATAATGGTTACAAAACCAAGATAAACAAAGTTGTGGCAAAACAGCACCCAGGTCATGATAATATGGAATGCGTGACCGCCATTGGTTCCCAGCGCCAAATAAGGCAACCCACTTCACTCTTTAGTAGGTTAACAGGTGGTTGACTGACACACGTTGGATCATTTGTGTTCATATGAAAAGCTTCTACTATTAAATGCGAAGCATTTCTTAGCGAGCTTCGGCAACTTTGAGCGTATCTATCTATCTAATATATCTATCTATCTATCTATCTATCTATCTATCTATCTATCTATCTATCTATCTATCTATCTATCTATCTATCTATATATCTATCTATTTATCCAGCCGCTCACGTTTGGTCTCTCTTGTGGTCACCCCGTTAACTTGGCGTGAACTAAAATTAGCATGAGAGGGTAAGATGGTTTGACGAATATGACACAGTGGGCAAGACATGAATAATGTGAAAATCCCATCGCGTACGTCGTCAATCACTTCCCGCCAGACAGTGGCACATACCCACGGACGGGTATGTGCCGCTGTCATGCGGGTATGTGCCACAAGTAATTGACACTTTGACGAGAACACCCATGGCAATTTCAACGCGCGAGTGTTGTGAAATACTCTACATAGGTAGCGTCGACCCGACGAATGCAAAAAATAAATGTCGAAGTCCCAGCTGGAAACGAACTCAAGCATTCTACGTCGCAATGAAGCATTTTACCACAGAGCTACGCCAGGTCTCGGAACTATATTTCAAACAGACGCTAACCGTCGTGAAACGTCAATAGGGGTCGCAGTGCTGCCTACCCAATTTTATTAACATTACATATGTACTCCTTTGATACAGCCGTCACGTTGGGTTAACGTCAATTGTGGTTAGTTGTCATGCGCTGAAGTTCATTTATGTAGCAGTGTCCGAGGCCAGCATCCTCGGCAGCATCAGCGCTTCATATCAGCTTCTGGTGTTGCTAATACGCATGTTCCACTTGGCATCGTTGCGCAAGTGCAAACAACTGGTTATATAAACACCTGCAACTCTTCAACATATGAATGTGCGTGCAACATTTGTACATATACTTAGCGTTATTTCATGGCGTGTCGCTCAATAAAAAAAAAATTACAACACCGTCACCGTCCCTCCACATGCTTCGCATAACGTCGATTCCCAGGTACGTGTGATCTGCCGAATTTTTCTCTCGTTATCTTGTTTCGGTGCGAGAAAAAAACGGTGGTTTTGCTGAGACCCGGGAAATATTATTATGGCGCAACGGCAGTTTTTATTTACAGCCTGTACGTAGAGACTGTGCTTATGCGACGTTACGAGGGATATTTTATTGGGCTTCACTTGTGTCGGTGACGGCTTAGTGTAACGATAAGAGACTGGGCGGCGTATATATATATCACTTCGTGCTCATTCGCATGCACTTTATTTATTATTATTATGTGCGCTTCATTTCAAATCAGCTCTGATGACTGCTTGAACTCCAGGCTATGTGGTTTAAACATAAATTCACTGTCTTTTAGCGCCTTTTATCGCATTACCTTATCATGAATAAGGTAATGCGATGTAAACAGGACATTACGCGTCCGGTGCGTGCTGTTTACGTGGATGGTGCATACGTCATGCGCGCGTTACGCCCCACCGTCATCTTACTCGTTTCGCGGCCACACATGAGTAACCATGCCACAAACATTCATACACTGCGGCAGAACGAAACGAAAGCTATGCAGGTAGTAGACGCTCTTTCACTGAGGGTTTCCCGCAAACGAATCCGCAGTGAACGATCGTTCCATATCTGGCTCCGTTTCTTCGATTGCCCTAACTAGCAGCTGGTTTAAGCCAGTGGGCCTCAAACACGCGAACCGCGTTGCTAGCGGCTCAGTCCGCATGTAAATGCCTTCGTCTCGCTATATTTTCGGAGTGAAGCTGTCCTTGGTCGGCGTGAAATGCCGTGACTCTAAAAAAATATGATAATCATGAGCCGACTCGTGGTTTGTTTGTTTGCAGCCTGCATACTACGGTACATACTCACTCCGGTGGTGGATTGCTCTCTTGTGCGCTTCGTCATCTTCCGCTTCCATTCCAAAACCCGTGCGCCGATCTCTCCGGAGTGGCCCGGAATAACGTTGATGGGTGATAGAATGAGTACAGAAAGAAAAAGAAAGAAAGAAAGAAAGAAAGAAAGAAAGAAAGAAAGAAAGAAAGAAAGAAAGAAAGAAAGAAGAAAGAAAGAAAAAATTGCCAAATCACGTGTCCTACATCCGAAGGCGAGCATCCTAATCACTCGGCTAACAAAGCACGCTAACCGGGCATATAGCATATATACTTGTATAGCACAGCATATAAATGAAGCGGGAAAGAAAAGTAGAAGAGAAGAGGATATATTCAATGGTGAGGAGGAGAGAAATGAGTAGGGGGAGAGTGGCGCAGAAACAATGAGAAAGGCATAAATTGAGACAAGCTAAACAAAAATGGAGAAAGAAATATATTATGACGTATATAAGAGATGGAGAAAAATAAAAGATAAAGAAAGTGACTAAGAAAGAGAGAAACAGAAGTAAAAACTGAAAAAAATATAGGAAAGACAGAGAGAAGAGGGAAGCAAAAATTAATAAAGGAAGAAAGAATGGAAACTTGCAAGACTTAACAAAACAACAAATGTCAATGCCCATGGGCTCTAGAGTTGTTGGCAGAATTTTTTTGCCTGCTGCGGGAGGGAGCACCTTCCTGATCTGAAGTGAGGCCGTGCAGGCAAATGGTCATTTTGCTTTATGTACGCATGTCGAAAAAAAATTCGGGGCCGGGGGCATGGTCCCGGAGTGCCACCCCGCGGCTATATCCCTGATAGCTCCGCTGTCTTTTTAGCATTGCACATTTAGTGCAAACTACAGTCACATTTTCTTTTTTTCTTTTTTTAATGTTTGTTCATGAGCAACACAGAAGTGGTTGTCCTGAAGCATTCTTTTGTATTATGTTTTGCGAGGCACTCTATTCGGTCACCATGTGTTAAAACATAACCACGGAACTAAAACTATGTTTCGAAATCACTGTCCAGATTTCTGGATTTCACTCACTCTGGCGATCAGTAGACATGATACTTCTCGAGTCTTAACGTGAAATCCGCTTAAGTGACCCATACATAAGACAAATGGGAGTGGCCTTCTTTTGAGTGGCAATGTTAGCTGAAATTTCATTCAACACTCCCCTGCACTCTCCTCCACTTCTGCCTTCTTCACCACGCCAGCCGATCGGAAAACCAAATTTCGTGACTACGGCTTACTAGCCGAGGTGAGCTCGAGTCTCCTCGTTTAATCAGATCCTGTGTTTTTATTTGAAGCACAAACTAGTAATTATAAATAATTAATTAACGTTAAGACGAAACACGGTTCGTTAATTAATGCCGGGTCACAGCCTCGCTGGATAGAAGGAAATGGGCGGATACAAAGAAAACTCGGTTCTAGGTCGCGGCACCGAACAGTAGTCGCTCATTTCAAGCATGTCTGCGTCGCTTCTGCACGTCGCGTAACGCTGAAATTCGTGCGAATGAACTCCCGCACGAGGCGTTTAACTGAGTGACTTGGGAAGTCCGGCCAGCCGTATTCGGGCGAGTTCACCGGCCAAACCGGTAAGATAAGCAGCGTCCTGTCGTACACATGCGCTGTAATCGGAGTCCCGCTCACCTGCCCCGCAATTTGGCTAAACGAAACGCGGAAATACCCAGCAGGAGGACAGCTGTAGTGGACGCGACCGTCGCGTCCGAAGGTGTTACCCACTCCCTCGCGCCAGAAGACCTTGAGCACTCGACTTAAGCTCAAGACAAAAAGAAAAAAAAAAGAAAGATGACGCTACTTGCCGTAAGAAAAGGCCGTACACGGACGCCCCCATTACCATATCAAAAGACAAGCGAAGCCATATCAAATATCTAGCGAAGCCTGTACCGTCCCTTCTCCTTTACACGATTAGCTCCACAATCAGAGACCCTGGTAATGACGAAGAGAAAACAGAAGCCTTCTTATACACAGTTCCTCGCAACTTACGCCTCATGATCATGGATGTACAGAAGCAGATGAAAGCATAGAATCAGAATGGTCCACTAAGCAAACAACCCCTGGCGGCCAACAGACAGTCATCGAAAGCTTGGGTAAAGTGAGCTAGAAGTTAGCTTGGTGAAGCGTTAGAACAGAAGCGCATACAGGATGCCCCCTATACTTTGATCGCGGATCCCCTAAATAGTGTCGTAATGATCCGGCCGGAAGAACCTTGGTGTTCGGTCCCGATTGACGCATCACGAATGGCATTCCGGGTTGAGACGCGTGCTAGGTGGCGCGCTAAGCGCCTTGCTCTGTAAAGGTGTTTGCCGGAATTCCCCATCTACACGAGGCGCATCGTAATCACCGGGTGTGTTCCAATACTCACCGTAGACGGCTATATAGACAGCTAAATGGACGGTGGCCATCTTAAGTCCCATTCCGATTTACACGTAGCCGGCAAATTAGACAGCTCCGAGAAGACCGCATCGTAGACAAATACGATGCAGGCTACTTTTCTGTCTAAACAAGACGGCGCTCATCGAATCGCTTAGATAGATCGGATCTCGCCGAAATGGTCGTCTGCACACAAGCAGACGCTTCTTCAGGCGCTCAATGTGAGTAACGTTTAATTTTTTTTAAGATTTCAACTCAAAAATAAGCCAGAAAATACAACTGTTATGTTTGTTCATTTTGGCTTTCTCTTCTCGACGTGTGGTAGCACCTCGCCCCGTAAAAGCCGTCCCGGCTTGTTCCGATTTTCGGACAGCATGGAGCCCCGCCGCGGTGGTCTAGTGGATAAGGTACTCGGCTTCTGACCCGCAGGTCGCGGGATCAAATCCCGGCTGCGGTGGCTGCATTTTCGATGGAGGCGGAAATGTTGTAGGCCCGTGTGCTCAGATTCGGGCGCACATTAAAGAACCCCAGGTGGTCAAAATTTCCGGAGCCCTCTACTACGGCGTCTCTCATAATCGTATGGTAGTTTTGGGACGTCAAACCCCACATATCAATCAATCAAGACAACGTGGGCTCGGTGCTGTCCTTTAAGCAGTCTGCGTAGACTGTCTACGTGCTATCTAAGAATTAGCACACACCCACCAAGAGTGCCGTTAAGCTGCCTACCACTACGATTCACATAAAAAACAGCGCCAATAACGAGGGACAGGGGAAAGAAGGAGACAGACAGCGACAGACAGACAGACAGCAACCATGTTAGCTACCACTACGACCAACGTGTGGACACTGTCTCGTGTGCAATGCGCATGCGCGGGCACGTGTGTACACTCGCCACGCTTCGTGATGGCGGTTTCACGCGGTCACTTTTGATCGCGATCGTGCCCGATTTGGATTGATGAATTATTTGATCGTGATTGACCTCTTGACGCAAGCTGGAGAATAGAGCCAGTCGCAGCTCAGAAATTGGATGCACATCGCGGTTAGTGGCGATCAGCACTGCATCGTGGGGCATGGGTAAAAGTCATGCCGGGCTAATTACGTGCACTTGTCGTTACTGGGGTGAAAATAGGTGTTACGAACGTAGACCCGTGACATACGTATTTCACTGTGTGAACGCAATTACTTTTCTTTTCATTATTTTGCATCGCGAGTCAAATATTTTCGGGTCCCTAAAAAAAGGGACATGAATTTTCTTTTTCAGAAAAGGCGATTTTAAATTCAAACTGAACTGAACAACTGAACAATGCGGACATAGCGAGCCACTTGCAAATTGAGGCGCCCTCATGCTCCCCTATCACTATATAGATGAGAGGGAACTTGTCCGGGTTTATTTACTTCCCCGTCTGTGTTGCGTGATAGCTCTAAAGAGCTCGTTTTGTGCCGATTCCGGCATCGGCGTCGTTCGTTGTGAGCGAAAAATCACTATCTTGTAATAAAAGGTATTATATTGTTATGTAAAAAGTATTATATTATAATATATATTATAGTGCGTGACCGAAAAATTGGAAAAGATGCAAATAAAATAAATGTTAAGAATCTTAAGGTCCGTGATAGGGTCAAACCCGGGCGGTCTGCGTGTCAAGCAGGTGTTCAAATACATAGACACGGTATTTACTGAAGCTTCATTGAAAGAAGAAAAAACATCATAGGAATGACTTGTTAAAAATCTAATTTCTCTTTATATTTTTTTAGCAAGCGTTATAAAAATTATCTATCATGAGGTACAGTGTGGCCAATCCCCCATGTGGGTATGAGCCAAAATCTTCTAGGAGACAAGACAAGACAAGACTTGCAGTGGAAGAAGTTTCCTTAACGCATCATATTTATTGCGTAGCAGAAAGGTGTAATCACGCTAGGCGCCAAAACGTGTGAATTGAAACAGGATGGACCCGTTTTAAAGGCCCACCCGTTACGTAGTGCTCAGACATATTTAACCATCAGCAGCAGCAGAACCAATGTGAACAGCTGCTAGGTTGGCGTATAGTGATTCGCAAAATAAATAATTATAGCGTAGTGGGCACTTAACTGTGCTGCGATAAGCACTTGGCCAATGTTACATGACAGCCGTTCTTTTTTTTTACAGCATGGTTGAGGCGTGCACCGAGAACTGAAGCAAGCTAGAAGTTCAGAAAGCGATGCACACGAGGCCCGATTACGCTATCGCGTCCTAGAAGACGAAGCTCAAGAGTCGTCTTTTTTTTTTTCATTTAAAGCTTCCGTATTCCCCTTAACTTATGTCGATAACAAGCAAGAACTACTGATCACTATATAGACACGAGATACTTTTCCTTTAAATGTAGCATGTGTGGCGGCCGCGTCTGCTGTCTTTCGAATATTTTGCCTAAAGTTCTGCGATATCACAACGTGTAATCGTATGTTAGTGCCTTACGGCGCTGAACCTGTATTTTTTAAATGCTATCGTGGCCTGATTTACTGCTTATATATTCAGGAATGCGTAGAAACTTCTCGATTCCGTCGCTGGCTGCCTGTGGCTCCGCGCGCTCATCTTCGTGTGCATGTGACACACGTCGCGATAGGTCGCGCTATTGGCGGCGAATTTTTCTTTATCATCATCGCTTATCGACCACACCACTGCGGTCTCCGCGAATCATCTTCGTGGACGAATACTGACGAGTATATCATCTTCAGCACAATTCTGTCCACTACAATGCGAAGATCTGACGCCGAATCTTTATCTCTTTCCTCCTCCTCTCTCTCGCTTTGTGTCTCGCCCTCTTTCCTGCTATTTTCATTCACATCTTGCCATACATCGCGCGACCATACAACCCACGCCTGCAACACCCATTATCAGTAACTGCAGAAGCGGAAATATCTGAGTGTATATTTTAAAGACTATGTATTCTAGAATGTCTGTGTCACCAGCTTGACATGCGATTTTTGCAGAACCATCGGCGCCGATACAATATCGCTAAGCTGGCGCCTTTAAGGCCACTTTTACTAGCTTCACGCTTCTGTATTTCGAAGTAATTCCACAGCATATCGGTCTGCAGAACAATATCGGTAGAGATTATCGTGGGCCCCTTACCTCGCAAAACAGCGTGACTCGACTGTTCCAAGAAGATCCTGGACGCACACGAGGTTTTAGCTCTGGGCCGTTTGTACAAGAAACACTCGCTGATCAAAGCCAATGAAACGCAAGTACGCAATGCACGAGCAACGCATTACTGTCAGCAACAGCAGTGATGCTCTAAAAAAACACGAATATTTTTTTTTCGAATCCCTCATTTGTATTGCCTAACTAATACACACTTCAGGTAGAGTTAAAAATTGTGACAGCGAACGTTCCAACCGCGTTTGCTTTTTGCGGCACTAGTTGCTCAATTCTGCCAGTAACCAGAACCAGTAACAGATTAGGATATCCAGGTCGCTTAAATAAAGCACGTTCTTGGCTTCTTTTTTTAACAAAATGTTTTGGGGACCATCGATGCCAAAAGTTTGGTCTGTCTGTCTGTCTGTCTGTCTGTCTGTCTGTCTGTCTTCTTTCTGTACATTTGTCTGTCTGTCTTTCTGTGCATTTGTTTGTCTGTCTTCTTTCTGTACATTTGTCTGTCCGCGGTAACGATACCCCAAACGGCACCAAACGGTACCTCAAACGGCCAACCCCATCCACACCCCCTAATATTACTTAAGATTTAGCGTTCATACTTGTGCGATCGTCAATTAAAAGCAATTATTGCGCATATTTGAGGCACCATAACAACACGTCGATGTTTTGTATGTGTGCCTTTACACTAGAAAAGGCACACACAAGTAATCGTAAGGACCGTAGCGTTTATCACGCTGCGCTGACAGTGCAACGCGATGCTCAAGAAGGCAAAAGTTTCCAACGTTTTGCTAAGACGACCCGGTGGTGGCCCCTGCCCGTCGCTTTGCGTTGTACTCCTTCTCGCCTCCGAGACAGGTGAGGCACACATTTTTCTCCGCGGGCGCGCGCACCTTCCTCCGTTTTCGAAGATAACTGCCAGATGCGCTCGTTCGTCTTCGCTGCACGGATCGAGAATCTCTAACGCGGTGCTTCCAGAATACAATTCACCGATTTTCTCGCGCAGAACATCGAATAACCGTCTTATTCGCTCTCTCCACACGCAAGACTATCGTCTTTCGACAACATTTGCAGTGAAACATGCAGATACGGGGACATTTTTTTTTTTTGTCACGTTGAAGAACTTCGCGCGGTTGAAAATTCCGGAGCCCTACACTAAAGTGTCTTTTATAAGTCATACCATGGTTTTGGGACGTTAAACTTGAAGAACTATTAATAAACTAAACATGTAACGAACCTGGGAAACATTACATCGAGCTTTTTTTTTTTCGAGTTTCCAAAGGTTCTGCAAAACAGTGTGGAATGGTACACTCGAGACGACGAACGTTGCAAATACTGGTATTATGTATTATAGGTTATGAATACACTTCTATTGAGGCGGTATCATGCGTACCAGAAAAATAACGACTCTTTTCCAGAAAAACTCGCCATCCTAACTCCACTCGCACAAAACACACGCTACACGAAGCAGTCACGCGTGCAATGACCCCTACACTCGTACAAACTATGGTCACCAAATGCTGCAGTACTTTCTGCCACAGGCTCTTAATTCCTCCGCTAATATAATAAACTAAACAATAAAATAGGCTATCATAACTAGCGAACCAAGTGCAATTTCTGCCGCCATGATTTTTAGTCCTGTCATCTAAATGTAAATTGAGAATTGTACCTCTCAGCCATCGCTATGTTTATATGTTCTTTCCTTAATAGCACTTATTTCTTTGTCCACTGTTGTTTTTGCCTTGTATAATTTTGTAAACGGGGTGCTAGCCTTTTGTCAAGCCATTAGAGGCTTTTTGCGAACTCTCCGTAGCCTCACCAGCATTATACTCCTTCCGGTTGGTGCTGAAATAAAGTTATTATTATTATTATTGTTGTTGTTGTTAATGATGATGACGATGATGATAATGATGATGACTCTGTTGATAATGATGTATTTTTATATTTATTGACAAATTTACACAAAGAACTATTACGTAAGAGAGAAATGTGAGCAGTTTTAGCCCCCTCTAAGCACCAACATACCCTTTGTGAAGAAGAAGATGTGCCTGCAGCGAGCAGCATCGCCAACGCCAGTCTCTCTCGGCTCGTGCTTCGGTTCGTTGCTGTGCCGGCCTCTGCTGGACGGTTCATCACGCTGTCTTGCCTTTGCCGTTAACGACTAATAAACCTCTTCACATTAAACACATTTAATAAATGATATGAATGTGCAGCTGCTAGAGGCGTAACAAATGAAGCAATATTTTTGACGTTTATCATCTGTCAGAGCTTTAAAAAAAGTCCGGAGATATATGCCACCTGTTCTAATTTTACGAAGAGATCAATATTTTTTCTCGGTTATTATAATTTTCGAACCATCTAACAAAAATGATGCAATGTACGCGAGAAATTTCGCTTACGTCGGCTTACAGATGAAGCCCGCAATAGAAACTTATCACCGCTCCTGACACGTTTGAATAGGAAAAAGCCTAGCGAAGGTCTTGCTTAACATTCCACGACGGGCAGCACTCCAGTACGCCCTCGAAATCAACTGTACAACTGAAGTGATAGCGATACGGAAGTCAAGATCAGCCGACAATCTCCGTATATATACTTGCATACGCAATTACCATACCGATAATGTTCTATTGTCATTCATGGAATCTATTTGACACCTGCCGACACCTCCGCGGACCCTTTGTTTGATATGTTGTCGTGGGATTTCGCGGCCGGAATTCTCGATTACGAAGCAACTTTGTGTGAGGCCTTGAGTGGCGCATTCGCGCAGATTTCTCAACTATAGAACGACCTCCATTTCCATAAAGTGTCACGCGAAAGTGAACCATCTGTGATAGGCAAATGGATGGGGACATAATGCCAGCTATGGTCGATAAGAATGCACCGATGGTAAAGGCAAAATGTAAGATCGAAATAAAAAGTGGGGCACACTGGGACTTCAAGAGCAGGTCACGACCACGTAATCAGGCCTCGAGAGCACCGCTTCCTGAACTGCTAAACCTGCTTCCATTCTAGCTGCATGTCTCAACCGTGCCGAGAAACGGACGATTGCGCGCGTAACATTGACCGTTCCAAAGTATGCCCCGCCGCGGTGGTATAGTGGCTAAGGCACTCGGCTGCTGGCCCGCATACCGCGGGATCGAATCCCGGTTGCGGCGGCTGCATTTCTGATGGAGGCGGAAATGTAGGCCCGTGTGCTCAGATTTGGGTGCACGTTAAAGAACCCCAGGTGGTCGAAATTTCCGGAGACCTTCACTACGGCGTATCTCACAATCATACGGTGGTTTCGGGACGTTAAACCCTACATATCAATCAATCGTTTCAAAGTATCATTGAACACCTATTGCAAGCGCAGATGTTAAGTGCTCAGATACGCCATAATCATTTTTTTATATTGCGCATCAACGAAGGGCCCACTATAGGCGTCCGTAAGGCAATATGCAAATTTAGCAGTTCACTTTGCTTATCTTTCTGCAGCTGGTGATGATTGGATATGTTTGGGTACTTTCTACTGAGTGGGCCTTTAAAACAGTCACTCGTTCAACTCAAATGATTTGACACCTGGCACGATTCTACGCGTCCGCCACGCACTATATGATGCATTATTAAAATTCCTTTCACTGCATGTAATTCATATAATGTTTTTTTTTCATTGAACTCTCAACAAATATCGTGTATCTGTGGTAGAACACCAGCATGCCCTGCAAACGGCCTGCAGGGTTTGATCCTCACTTTAATCTGACAATTTTTATTATTTCTTTGATTTGCATATTTGTCGCTTTTTCGGTCAGAAACACGATGATGATTTTTCGCTCACAACCAACAACGCCAGCGCTGCAGACGCCGGAATTTCTGAAAAAACGAGCTCTTTAACGCTATCGCGTAAACGCATACGGGTAAGTATTTAGACCCGGACCAGTCGTCTCTCACCGAGCGATGGGCAAGCATAAGAGCGCCTAAGTCACACCCACACGCCAGACAGCCCGTCGCGGCTGACACGCGGCTATGGCCACGTGCATATCGCGGAATCAATTCCAGTAGGCAGCGGCGGCCACGCTCCCATTAGGCAAGATTAAAAAAAAATAAGAAAATCTTGAGATTTGTATTATTGTTGCCCCGCCGCGGTGGTCTAGTGGCTAAGGTACTCGGCTGCTGACCCGCAGGTCACGGGCTCGAATCCCGGCTGCGGCGGCTGCATTTCAGATGGAGGCGGAAATGTTGCAGGCCCGTGTGCTCAGATTTGGGTGCACGTTAAAGAACCCCAAGTGGTCGAAATTTCCGAAGCCCTCCACTATGGCGTCTCTCATAATCATATGGGGGTTTTCGGACGTTAAACCCCACATATCAATCAGATTTGTATTATTGTTGAAGAACCCAAGGTTGTCGAAAATGAAGCCAGAACTTCCCACTGAGGCATCTCTCGATGTCGTATTTCCGTTTAGTAATTTAAATAAAACCACTAGTACTGATGATTGCTGGGGTTTAACGTGTAATTTTCCGCAGCTTTGGCTATACATATACTCCGCTAATATGACGCGAAATGTCAAAAGCCTGTATGATCACTTGCAATGTATTAAACAACGAATGCTTCGTTGTGTGGGGTAATTGTGAATAGTCTGAACGCCTCATCCTCTTCCTAATTTTACAGTCCGTTTTTTTTTACAACGAAGACTCTTATGAGATCGCAACACGGGTCACGCGCAGAGCTGCAGTTGTCCGCCGCCGCCGGTGTCCGTAGTTACTATCGCACGAAATAAGAAAAAAAACCTCAAATAAAAACCACCAAGGGCATAGTAAGATGCGAACCCGAATCCACAACGTGCTAGCCCAGTATTCTATTGGTGGGCCACGCCAGTGCTTGGGACTGGTTCGCAAACTTGTCTTAGGCAGGCTTGATGTCGGGGAAGGAATCGCGTCAATATGAGTAATAAAGCGTTTTAGAACAGCCAAGCAACGGCCAGGCGCCACACAATGCGAATTGCGTAACGAGTGGGTCGTCCACTGCTTCGACCCATTACAAAAGCTTGGCCCCCACCCAGTTCAAACGTAATTCTTCACAGTCGTCAGTCACTGCATGAAACACAAAATCAGCACAAAATTCGTGGCAAGTGTTAAGCGGATACCACGCTTCTCTGAAGAATGACGAAGGATAACACAGTGAATGCCAGCTTACTACACAGACCTTGTGATTATTTATAGCGTAGTGGGTACCCAGCAAGTGTGCTTCTAGCATTCATCCAAAGAGTGCTTAAAAAAGGCTCTGAAAAGTTTCTCTTCGAGCTTTCGCTGTGAATGTGCGGTGCGTTGCGCAAGGGCTCGGTGATTTTTTATATATATACCGTGACCTTTCCTTTCCTGCATTCACTGCACTTGAATTAAATGCATCCATGCATATTTTTAGTAACTTCGCACTGTTGTATTAACTTTTTTTGTGTTTCGCTCCTGCTATGTTTTTCCGTGCGACCAACTATGGCCCCGCCAGCCTGACCTCTATGCGGCGCTGAAGCAAGATCTCGTCGTCCCGTCGAGAGACACGAGCCCGGTCCCCCGAAACCCTGGAATATTCAAAAAGTTGTAACCAACCAACGGTAATGGTATTCAAAAGAAATGAATAAGCCAATGAATAACATTCTCTTTCCATCACCTCACTTCTTCATATTTATATAGCTCTCACAAGTGACATGTGATCCTGTACGCTCGACATGCTTTTCAGTCTGCAGTACAATGCCTTCAATCGCTGCACGGTTCTCTTGCGAAAAAAAAAAACGAAGTGTAGCTAGATAACTCCAAGACAGAAAGTGACACAGGTGACACAAATCGATTACCTAAACAGCTATAACCTCCGTCAACGATTACTCCAATCTGACCACATTGTCAAGAACCGAGGCAGTGTCTGCTATTTCACACACTTTACTTTCTTCGTTTTTATTTTTCTGTTTTAAAACAAAAAAAAAGATCACATGCTTTTTTGTCTGTGACGTGAACGGTCTCGGTTGCCTTTATTGAGGAATCCAGTGTTCCGCGTTATTCCTTTTCAAAACCACGTGTGGGCGCGTGTCAGTTCGGTGAGGAACAATAACAAAAACGATAAAAAATCGACTTCGTTGTTCACATGCCAACGATCCACCTCTCGAAGCTCTCATCGTGACGTGGGCAGCATTTGTTCACAAAGAGCCTCCATACACCGGCTTTGTATGAGAACGACTAAGCTTTTAGACGACCGTGCGTTCTCAGACCTGAATAGAAAGAAAGAAAGAAAGAAAGAAAGAAAGAGAGGAAAAGAAAGAAAGAAAGAAAGAAAGAAAGAAAGAAAGAAAGAAAGAAAGAAAGAAAGAAAGAAAGAAAGAAAGAAAGAAAGAAAGAAAGAAAGAAAGAAAGAAAGAAAGAAAGAAAGAAAGAAAGAAAGAAAGAAAGAAAGTATCGCAGAGCGCGTTTTCTTATCCTTTGATTACCATATGCGAACCCATGGCGGTATATAGTTCGCGGTTTCGGTGCTCGACTACGCAGCCGCGCAGGTAGCGGGTTCGATACTCAGCCGTGGCGGCCGCGATTAATTCACGGCAAAACGCTATAGGCCCGTGGACTTCGACATAGGCTCTGGTTAACGATTGTGGTTCGGGACGTAGAGCCCCAACGAATTATTATGTTTATTAGATGCAAAGTAAAGTGATACCCCACTCGCCCCAATAATGAGCGGAGATGCCACCTGGTGGCCATGGCTGAAGCGCATCTATAGCGTGGATGGCTCCCTGTATAGTCTGCTAGCCACATAAGGCTAGCATGTGCGCGCAAATTACGTAAATCGTCAAAGGCCGGTTTGTCCAGTTCTGTTGGTGCAAGTTTGTCTGCTTGTATACGCTTGCCTAGCACGATCTTTGGACACATTTGGCCTTGCTCGGCTGTATATGCACGGCAATGAGATCAGTTCATGCACTTTCCGGGAGCGGTGTATCGCCATCGTCATCGTGTTCGCCAGTATCATATCGGTGTGGGTGCGAGCCGCTCTTTAGTTGAAACGCATCGTGAAGCGCCCTTGTTGTCATCCCAAGCATGAGGAATATTAGATATTGTGTGAATGCAGAATTTCGACGACTAAGCGATAAACGAAGTTTTGCATTGTTGTTAGCTGTCTAAATGCGGAGCTGTTGCTTATCGGTTATACGGCCAGCTTAACTTATGCTTGGGATAATCTTTCATTGTATGGTTCTGGTCCCACTACAGCGAAATATTTCTGTCAAGTAAATTCTGACAC
Organism: Rhipicephalus annulatus; assembly: GCA_013436015.1. Taxonomy (NCBI): domain Eukaryota; kingdom Metazoa; phylum Arthropoda; class Arachnida; order Ixodida; family Ixodidae; genus Rhipicephalus; species Rhipicephalus annulatus. The sequence continues at coordinate 406,459 of WOVY01012905.1, forward strand.
TTCGATACTCAAATCGTTTCTTGAAACGATCTAAAAAAAATGGAATCACGTGGAGGTGATTAAACGTGTGTCACCATGCGCAATTTCAACATTGGTCGATATTTGTACATACACACCCACGCGATTAGATGTCGGTTCGCATTAAAAAAATCTAGATGGCCTGCTTTACATTTATGTCATATAATTTCACAAAAAACGTCGCCCTTTTTTTCATTATTTGAGCACTTTTGTGGCATTGTTAAAGGCTGATGGAAGGAGCGGACATTATGTGCTTCAAAAAAAAATTGTCCCATGAAATAGCCGAACCTTTCTGCATCACTGTCATGCCCATACTCAACCGAAGAAAGGTACGTGCTGAACTGTTACCTATTTACACTACTGTTATTAGAGTAAGAACAAGCATGCGAAATTGCTCTTATCCACGCATTTTCCCTATTTAAAGTTATCAAGAGAAACTAGAAAGAAATATAATTTTTTATAGATCCTGGGTGGAATCCTTCAGGACCCGAATAAGAGTTTTTCATCCATCCAACCTGCCACAGCTCCGTCCTTCGTCTTCACTGCAACAATATGTATAATGCAGTGAAAGCATACAGTGGAGCAACGCCAGCTTTCTATCATTTAGTTACGATAGCAGATACATAGACACTCGAGGCGCGTTCGCAGGGTCAGCACAACGCCACCGTTATTCGCTCGACAATAAATAGCACATGCTCAACGCGAGCATGTATGGTTATAGTAACGTTGGTTAGCGGCAGTTAAAGGTGTAGAGAGCTGCAACTATGGTAATTCAGCTGAAGCGCAGGAGCGACGTGAACTGCCTCCTAAACTTCGAACGGCCTTGTCACTTGCGAATCGACAGTTTTGAGCGAATCAATAATTTTGTCTAAGAAATGACTGAGTTTCGTTAGTGTCACATTATGCGTCAAGTGCCTCGCAGTTGACATTAACAGTTCGCACTCAGACAGTAACGGCACAGTATACGTTCCGGTTGAACAACAACAAGGAACCCCGAAAAAAATTACTTGAATGCTGTATCTCGATGTGGAAAGCGCCCGGCACCACATTTAAATGTGGTACAAGGCACTGCTGTATGACATCTCTGATGAAAGCGCGCAGCTGGGCGTTTTATTTTCGTTTTCATTGTTGCTCTGAAACGCATAACAAGCGAACAGGCGTATATGACGGAGGCAGTGATGGTTACGAAGGTTAATATTACAAATAAGTGAACCTTTTGGCGTAAGAAAACTCTCCCGAATAAGTGAGAAATATTGTTTACCACGACTTTAATAAAATATTAAACAATTACAATGACATGAAGGCGGGAAAATAAATATTAAAGTAATCATGTGTCAAAGTGTCGATGCCACGTCGTTTACTCTGGAGCAACGGCACTGTCTGTTACATAGCGGCGGCCCAATACATTGTGGCAGCCCCTCGCATAAAAAAAAAGTATGAAAGAAAACAGTCTGCCCACTACAGTCTATCGAGCGTGCGTTGACCACATACGTGTACACCAAAGATGACATGCAAATCAAGCTGTTACGACAAAGGTGCGTCTTATAATTGGGTCATGAGGCAAGTCGTATCAAGTTGTGGGGGAAAGCGCGCCTTATAATGCGTTGCCGCACGCTTTCACCACGCTGCGTCGAACTGTGCATGTAGCAGAACGTCGTGTAAAAGACCGTAGAGCGAAATGCGATATGTTTGATAACCAGTCGCTCGAGAACGTAGGTGTGCGGACGTGTCGGCATGCACCGTTGCAAGCAGCGGCTAATTAAGCGTGCTACGGCTTGCCAGCCGTCGCAAGCCATGTCAAGCACGCAAGTGAGTCGCGAACGATTCCCATCGGTTTGACCTAATCACTGGAAACTGCCATAACACGCGTGACTGTGTTCGTCAAATGCGGATCGATGATATCCGATGAAGCAGATCGGTAGAGGACGAAAAAAACAAAAATAAAGGAGGGAGGAAATGGGGGGGGGGTGAAAGAAAAGGTACGCTGGGGGCGCTATACTCCACGATTTCCCCAGAGCTCGCCAAAGCAACCCAGCCAGTTACCAGATCGTTGCCTGCGTCTGGGGATCAAGCTCGTGATGTGACGCAGCTTTAGCGGGAAGCCTCTGACGTCAGTACTCCCTCGAACGTTTCAACTGCGCTCCCGATCTGCCAGTCGCAGATCTGCACGAAAGCACACTGCACTTGTGACGTATACATAGTCATAAGCGAACCGATAAGAAACAAGACTGTTTCACAGCGAATGAGTCTTATATAAACATCTTAGTTCGTATCCCTGCAGCCGCTAGAATCTTTGGTTAACAAAACAGCACTTGAAATACTGATTTCGCTTCGTTCAATTCATTTACCTTAAGCCCGAAAGGGCGCGTACGTTAAACGCAAAACTAAAGGAACTGCACTGCTGAGAACAAACACGTGCACCGACCGAGTTAAATATTGTCGAGTTAGTTTTTTTTCTCATTAGTTGTATAGTAATTACTTGCGAATGCATTTTTGTAGGAAGAAGATAAACGACCCAATACCGTATAAGTTGCGTAATCGTTTATTACACAAGACTTTTATGTTTTTAATGTCTGACCAATGTCATAGCTGGCACATCTCGTACCTGAGCAGAGCTAGAGGACATACATATATCCGTCAAAAGCGAAGCAAAAAAACAGAACGCAATACTGACAAGGCAAGAAAGCTGTGTATGCAGTATAAAGGGAGGGTTTTATTTTTTTTTCTAATAGTCTATAACTTTTATAAGAGTAGGAAATGGAGTAGTAGAAAGTTGTCTTATTCTTTTACCACACTCACCTTAGTAACTGCATGCTTCATTGAAGGATGGAACAGGTGGGTGTGGGTGGATGGCCACTGGTAAAAGAGAGAGAGAGACACTTTTTATTAAGAAAAACAGATATTTTTGCCAGCGTCTATATATTGCTAGCACGCTACTCTGTACAGGGATGGGGAAGGGGACTGAACTACTTCAGTGGGAGTCGGGTTGTAGATCTTAAAAAAAAAAAAGAGAGCTGAGGGGGGGGGGGGTGTAGAAACAAAAAGGGCGGTAGTCAGTCAACCGCAGATGTGGTTGAGTGGTTAGAGTATCCACCTGCAAGGCTGGGGGGACTAGGTTCGATTCCCAGACGGAAGCCTGTGTGCCGTAACGCTGACACAATAAGCCGGCTTGCAAAAAAAAAAAAAAAGCAGAGACATGGGCCCAACCTTTATATTTCAGGGACAAGAAAACGCGGGTTATACTGTCCGGGACAGAGCACCGTATACTGCCAGGAAAAACCACTCGCTCGCGAGCTCTATTCATCGCCATTACGCTCATGCAACAAAGGACGGTATCGGCGAAAGTACTAGATAGTGTTATTTTTTTATAATATTGCTATGTCGTTCATTCGCTGCCATTCAGACTACTACTCTTTAGTCACCCATTCAAACCCGAATCAAATTATTCAATCTTCATGGGCCAAGTGCAAATTTTACTTTTGAATGCCGACGATAGTGGGCTATACGCGTATCTAGACTTGAGCCACAAAATAGGATTAAACTATATTAAAGTCCTCAAAGTCCAAGTTTAATGTGAAATTTTGTTGTATTATGGTTGGCGCGGTTTCTGAAGGTAACTATATGCGTTGGTGAAGCGCAGCCCTTGCTATTGCAGAACTCCACTGTTATGTTTCTCAGCGCTGTGTTTCCACCGCCGCCTGGTGGTTACAGTGTTCGAATGCTGACCCGCAGGTCGCGGGATCGAATCCCAGTCCCGGCGGACGCTCTTTCTGTGAAGGCGAAAATACTAGAGACGCGGGTACCTATGGACTAAGGTGCACGCGTTAAAAACCCAGGGGGTCGAAATTTCCAGTCCTCCCCTACGGCGTCTCTAATAGCCATATGGGGTTTTTGATTAATTAAAGCCCATAAATTATAATTATGTTCCCTGTTACGTCGTTTTCCACCGGTCCCGGCAAAGCTCTCATATGATCTAATGAAATGGGAACCCCGCAGTTACCCGTGTACTCAGATTTGGGTGCACGTTAAAGAACCCCAGGTGGTCGAAATTTCCGGAGCCCTCCACCACGGCGTCTCTCATAATCAAATGGTGGTTTTGGGACGTTAAACCCCACAAATCAATCAATCAATCAACCTCGCAGTAACGTCGGAACTACGCGACCATTCTCGTAATCGCGAGGTGCGCTTCGAGTCGGCCGAGCGACTACGGAAGAGAGCCCATGTCGGCTTTTCGGGTGGCTTGGCCTGCCTTGAGCATAAAGGCTGTTTCACACGACAATTTCTGTCAAGTGAAACTGCTTCGCTCGCAGCGAAAAAAAAAAGAAATAAAGGAGCGTTCGCTCTCACCGCGACAGCAATGAGCGAGCAATATGTTGGATTTTTTTTTTTCTATTTGCAGTGGAGAAGTGATTGTCGGCGCCCGTTGCAGTGGCGACGAGCCGGTCAAGCCGTTAAATCTGAGATCCTCCCCTGTGGTCCTAAAAAGTACTGCGTATATTTCATTTGTCCGCCCGATTTTGGAATATGCATGTTGTGTGTGGGATCCGCGCCAAAAGTCCTTGATTGATCTGATCGAGAAGATACAGAACAGAGCGGCAAGGTTCGTTCTCAGTCGGTATAAGCGAGGTGACAGCTGTATACTGAAATGAAAAACGAGCTGGGATGGGAAGCGCTCTCCTTTCGCAGAAGAAAAATTGCGTTTGAAATTGTTATTTCAGATATACCATAAGAAGACTGGCATTAATAAAGACACTTACCTTAAACCACCGCATTACCTGTCTAGAAGGTCTGATCATGACCTTAATATTCAAGAATACCGGACTGGAACGAACCTTTATGCACCTTTATGCTAATTCTTTTTTTGTTCATACTGTACAAGAGTGGAATCAATTGTCTTGTGACCAAGTGTGCTGTCAGAACGAAGACTTGTTTTGTTTTTTCAAAGTTGTAAACCCCCCCCCCCCCCCGCTTACACGCCTTTGGGCAAAGTAGGGTATTTCTGAATAAATAAATAAATAAATAAATAAATTTGTCTATATGTGTTTCTTTAGGTAATGGCCGATGTTGCGCGCTTTAAAATAGGTGAGCGTTCTTTAAATAGCCATGCTCGCGCGCTCTTCGTTGCCGCGGGTGCCAAGCCATTGGGGTCCCGGACTATAGGAACTCCGACCATTAGTCAATAGATATGGTTTACATCCGTCTATCCTATAGTTACCATTCACGAAAACTTAATGTCATAACGCACAGATTGTTACCTTACACTTGATTTTTTTTTTCAGAGCAGCGGGAGACTTGGCTTCTCAGCCCAGACCCAGAGGAACAGCTCTGGACTATTCGATGAGCCGAGGACGCCGCCGGGGCCAAAGGGCTCCTTGCTGACACCTATAGGCGTGGAGTACGCAACACCGAGGCCACCAGATTCTCAAAACAAAGTTGTAGTTGTTGTTTTCCTCCTGAGTGTCAGCTACCCGCAAACGGCCGTTCAAGACTACGCCAGCGGCATCAATCTCCCCCGAAACATTGCGGATGCTTAATACAGGCAAGATTCACGAAGTGAACGAATGCGTGCACATTTTTTGGTTCCCTGCCCACACTCTGCGTCTCTCATAATCATATATGATTATGAGAGACGCAAAATCACCATATATGGTGGTTTTGGGACGTTAAACTCCACATATCAATCATGTTCCCTGCCCACACGCCTCTAGGTCACCCGGAGGTCAGTCCAAATGAAGTGGCACAAAACGTGGCTCGAGGTCTTATGTTCCGATACGCTTAAGCAACAGGCACCCAAACGGACTTTTCAGCGCCTCTAGGGGAATGGGACGATCGGCCCACTATATTCTCAAATAACTCAACACTATCGATTGCAAAGGCGGGAGTACCCTCTGCCTCACGCAAGCTAAATCGGGTCCAGTCCGTTCAATGGCGGCAGCTACAAACACGCACATACACGAACCCATGTCATCATGCACCACATATATCTCGAAGTCTATAGCACTAATCTGTGCAAGTACCGTACCCCCAGAGCCACTCTTCGACATATCTTACGGGCATGTCCAGCATTATTCTGCAACTCTGGGTTGAGTGATCCAGCAGGCCAACGAAGCTGCCGGAAGACACAGTCTCTCCTTTATCTCCTAGATGGGAGCCTATAGCCCATGGCAATCTGCCGGAAATTAATAAAGCTAACCTCTCTCTCTGTCATAAAGGACGGCAGCAAGTGTTGCTCGCCATGCCAGTAGCAGAGTGAAGATCGCAAACCATTCGAAGCGAAACGAAACCACGCACCATGAGCGCCGCTGGTGAACAGAAAGAATAACGCGAATGAAACTACTTTTTTTTGTTGTTGTTGCAGTCGCGGCATGTGAAGCAGCCTAAAGATTAGCCGCATGAGTGGCGCAGACAAAATGTACTCTCGGCTGCCGCGAACAAAAGCATATACTTCAAAATTTGCATTGCAAACAGGACATCTACGACGTAAATTGGTTTTATCTTGTTCTTAGCGCCCACGAAAGTAAGGCCTTCAAAAAGTTCTTGGTCCCACTCGTTGGACTAGTTCTTAGTTTGACCCGTCGCACTGGTCATGTTATGCGTGGATCTATAGAGCTCTATACTCCCGGTGCTATACAGGGTGTCCCACATAACTTGAGCCAAGAATTTGAAAGTGAAAGACACTTGAGTGGCGAATTGAACCAAACTCATACTACTCGCACTAGCCTGTAGGTACTCAGGCTATTTTTTTATTTCTCGTCTTACTAAATAGCTAATAATTCTAATTACCTACTCTTTAAATTATAGGCTGAAAACCTAAAATATGAACATTGGATGTTCATATTTTGTTGGATGTTCAGACTTTCAGAAACCACCGAATAAGTTGTTTCCTGTACGATACGTCTAGCATTGTTGCTTTTTCCGCATTGTAAAGAAAATATATAGCATGCAGCACTATAGCAGTGCGCTCGCGGTCTGTCATACGGCTTCTTTTCACGTTTCGCGGGCTTTCTTTACAACGTGGAAAAAATAACAGCGCGAGACGTATCGTAAAGGAAACAATTTAGTCGGCGGTTTCTGAAAGTGCTCTACATCTCAGTGTACATATTTTGAGTTTCAGCCCATAATTAAACAATAAGTAACTAGGAACTATTAATTAATTAGTATGCATATAAATAAAGATAGCCTGAGTACCTACAGGCTAGTGCGAGTAGTACGCGTTTGGTTCAATTCGCCTCCTAAGTTCCTTTCACTTTCAAATTCTTAATTGGCTCAAGTTATGTGGGACGCCCTGTATAGCACCGGGAGTATAGAACTCTATAGATCCACGCATAACATACAACTTGAGACCCATTTTTATACAACTTGAGACCCGTTTTTTAACGTTCTGGTAAATTTCAAGTGTCGCACTACAAGCCACGTGACCTTTCTGAGTGGTTACTGCTTTAGAGTGACCCGCCGTGGTGGTCTATTGGCTAAAGTACTCGGCTGCTGACCGGCCGGTCGCGGGATCGAATCCTGGCTGCATTTTCGATGGAGGCGAAAATGCTTGAGGCCCATGTGCTTTGATTTAGGTGCACGTTAAATAATCGCAGGTGGTCGAAATCTACAGAGCCATCCAATACGGCGTCTCTCATAACCACATCGTGCATGGTTTTGTGACGCTGAACCCAGTAATTATTATACGATGCTTTACAGTGCGGCAACAAACATGTGCATAAACGAGCGGTATACACTTCTGTCAAGTTTGCCTAATCATCATACATCTGTGAAGGTCATAATTTTCGCATTTCACACAGAAATTATTTGACAACGTTGCAACCGACTGCATTTCCGATGGAGGCTGAAACGTTGTAGGCCCGTGTGCTCAGATTTGGGTGCACGTTAAAGGACCCCAGGTGGTGGAAATTTCCGGAGCCCTCCACTACGGCGTCTCTCATAATCATATCGTGGCTTTGGGACGTTAAACCCCGCATATCAATCATCAATCGACACAATCAAAAGCGCACGTTTTTGGTTGTGTATACACTCTTTGGCGACAGGCGTATTAAGCCTGCAGCTAAAGTCAACCTGCTACAGTTTCTACGAAAGCGGCGAAAGTTTTCTGATACAGCAAGCAGCAAGTTTGCTTGGCCTTGACGTATGCGGCATAAACGGACACCCGCAGGTATGCATCCGCGTGTCGTCCCACAAAAACGTGCCCTCGCAGCCTGCATGCCGGCGGGTCACATTCGGGACATTCGAAATGCAAGAGAGGCACGCCAACCACCTTTATTAAGCTTAACGAGCCGCCGGCGGGGTTGCTAATGACAGATTCACTGGGTCTCTATACCAACCGGTCCGGCCAAATGAGATTGCTGGCACAGAGCTCTCTTTCGAGTCCACGTGGGAATAAACATCATCACAACAGCGCAAGGCCGCTGGAGAGCACGAAACTAACTTTGACGAACGTATGCGTCCCCGTAGCTTTAGCGACGTACTTCCTCTGTCGCGCTGTGCCGTATGCTGGATGGAAACGATACGTCGTCCATGAGTTCCAAGGTCGCATAAACCTTTCCCTGTGTCCCGTATCAGAGGCTGTTGAAACAATGGTTTTCCTTCAGGAGTGCGCTTTGCCACAGGGGGGGGGGGGGGGGCGCCTTTGTTATATCTATCGACCCGCACTCTTAACACTCTATCACTATAACAAAAACAAAATAAAGAAGAAATAAGTGATTTGACCTTTTTTTTTTGCCAGTACCAAGAGTGAACTCTCTTTGGAGACCATTACGCTTTCGTCAGAGAGGCGTGGTACCCAAAAGAGAGTTAACATGAACTCTTTAAAGGGAGTCATATACGTGGGAAGACGCCCACTCTCTCTCTTCTGAAAGTACACTAGTATGAACTATTCTGGCGTAGAAACCATTTCACAAACAAAGATTCGGGATAAGTGCCTTTTGGGCGAGCCGGTACACTGTTGCAGTAGAAAAAAAGAAACACGAAAACACTAAAATTTAAAAAAAACTAGAAGCAGAAAACAAACAGCGGCACAGAGGTTATTTCCTGTTTCCAGATTTTTTTTTTCTGTTTGCGAGTTTCACGAATACTGGCTCAACCGTTTAGCTAAGAGCACATGTACGACGGGGAAATTAAATGAGGGGCGGGAATATCTATTACGAGACTACAGTGCCGAGTCCCCCCATTGAATTTTTACATACACATATTGCAGGGATGATCTGGTAGAGTCACACTGAAGCCTCCACTGCAACGAGAGTGAATCGCTGCATTATTTTATTTTAACACGAAGTTTATTTGTGAATAAAAGGAAAATATTGTTAGGAGAACATCTTCGTAGGATGGCTTTAAATTTATCTCTTCCAGTGGTCTTTTCCGTGAACGTTTGCGAAGCCGTAAGCGATTTCTCGAGGGAAACAAAACGAATGGGATGTTAAACTTAGGCTTAAATTCCCTTTCTTTTTAACCCTATCAGCTTGTTGTGTTTTCTTTTTCCTTTTCTTTATTTATTCTGTTTTCTAATCCACGTATTACAACTTTTTTTTTTGTAATATCCATATCTAAACGTGTTCGGCTAGTACAACAGTTTCAATTATAAGACAAGGTACCCCCCGTTTCATGGTCAAACCCCCGTGGCAGGCTGCGCCATGAATTTAAACTTACCACTAAACCATCTAAGCAAAACTTACCATCCGGCGCACTTTGCCCAGCACAGTTTGTAGAGGGCCTAGAGGCTCGCAAGACGGAAAGACTACTCGTTCCTACGTAATTTGTAGTTTGCATTACAATAGCCGCGTTTCACTTAATAAGCACGCTAGATCATGCTGTATTCGGTTTCTCGTCTCAACTTAGTAAATTTACGTTTCCGCAGGCCATTAGAACAGTGTTCTAGAAAGCTGTAGCATTAGGAAACCTATAGCTGCAGCTTGCGGGCCGTCGAGTGCAGCCGCATCGTGATACACACTCGTTTCGATCGATACACGGACAAGCCAAGCCAATCCTCAGCATCATTTGCAGTATTTTCGCGTTGAGCCATGTGTGATTGACGGCGACCGTGTTTCTTGTGCGTGTCATCATGAACACGAATGATTTTTTCAAGAAACTTTGCGTCGGCGTGAACTTCAATGTGAACAAGTTCAGATCTGATGCGGAGCGCTTCAAGGTACCCTGATTTCAACGCTAAACGTGCCCGAAACTTGCTACACACATGTGGTTCTTTTTTTTTTTTTCTTCCAACCGGACCTGGTCGAGCTCGTCGCTCGAGCCCGGCGGGCTGTCCAGGCCAGAAAGTTCCTGGAATAAGGGACCCTCCCACCTTCACCCACAAGCTTAATTTAATAAATGTTTTCTCTCTCTCTTCAGCTCGCAAAAAAGCAGCCGGAAAATGCTGCAGGAGCGGACTTCGAAGACGCTGCTCACAACCAAAGCGGTAAGCAAGCTCATCTACATTTCAGATTTTGCTGCAGAGAACACGGCAGCGATAGATCGGAGAGCTGTTTTCGTATGGTGACAAAACTAGGTTGTCACTGGATGTTAAACGCTGTGTTAAAGCTGTATGAAGTTCATCAACGCGTGTAGGTTTCTGTGCAGTAAGATCGCCGTGAAACAGCAGCACTTCTACGATATGCAGAATCACCTCGGTCCGTGGATGTGAAAGGGAAGTTGCTGATGAGCTTCAGCTTAGTGTTCGGAGAACGTTTCATTTTTGCTCGTTTTCCTTTGTTTTTTTTTTCGCTATCATTACTGTAATTACTAAGCTGCTATGACGGTCACTAATATGATCGGCAGCTTTGATTTGTATCTGCACTGATCACCTGTATGTTTGTCGTACAGCGTTGTACATTATGGCGTTTAAATTGATTTGAAAACAGACTTACGGTGGTTGACCACGATCGTGACGGTAAAAACACGTTTGTCCCGAATAGCAGCATAAAGGCAAAGCGTGTGTAGCGGTACAGTAGCGCGACTCTTTCTTTTTTTTTCGAAGGGAGATGGGCGTAACAATACTTTATGTATCTATGTACGTGTGTTTGTCCGGGTGCATGCATATATATACACATGCAAATTTGAAAATTTTAAAGGAGGCGGGGGCTAAACCTCTTCCCAACAATCTCGGCTACACCAGTGGTGTTATCAACACATTATTGTCAATGCTTTCCAGAAGCTAGTTAATTGTATAATAATAAAAAAGATAAACCTGCATAATGGCGACCACACAGTTATGCTTATCACAGATGATGTCAAATGCATTCCAGCTATGGCATTGAACTGCTGTGTGCAGATTGCAAAAGGTGTATTTTTTCATGGATATCTTTACATGCTCATAAAGTGTTTTGCTTCTTAAATGTTTCAGCTGGTGCCGGTACCAAGCGGAAAGTCGATGGTGATGAAGCCATTGAGCAACAGGTGCATGTGGTATGCTAAGATTTCTGTCATTTTCTTCCACTGGTGATGAATGGGTATGGCGTGAGTGTAATAGAACAACACCTTTGCAGCCCAAGCCCAGCAAGAGGCAACGCATTCGAGCAAAAGGCACAGATGTTCCAGCGTTGCTCGAGACCTTTGAAGAACTGGCCACCCGCTACAAGATTTCTCGAGTACTGCTTCGCAATGTTAAAGACTTGGGCTATGAAGCACCGACACCTGTTCAGCGTCAAGCCATTCCTGCCATGCTTGAGGTATTCTTCACTAACCACATTTCTTTGTCATATTGTTACGGTGTTGTTTGTGTATCTACAGAATGCATTTACATTGAACAATTGTAAAGAGTCAAAATGGCTGACCTACACATCTGCGCACCAGTCAGCTTCTCTGGCTCATTGTCTTGCTTCACTTCTGTTTCCGTAAATATTACTGGTTTTGAAAAGCACATGGAATCATGGCATTGCCACTGTTGCACATTTTGCTGTAAGTCAAAGCACTTTTGGGGGATGGTTTGTTGTGTTTGAATACCAATGATGGGTATATTTATTTAGGTCCTTTGAGTTGTACAATTAAGTTCTGTGTAATGACTAAGTTCTAATTAGAACTGGATCGCCAAAACAGACTTTAGAATGTAAATTGAGGTTCATTTTGTTGTGCTCTCAAGCTCCAGAGATGAGAATGACTTGCTTACATTGCTTATTCCAGTACGATCGAGTTACTATAGCAGAATGCAAAATTTGCAGTAGGGCATTCATTGGCAGCCATCAGCCTCGGGCCCCACCACCGGTGTCACCTAGTGTGGGCAGCAAAATAGGGTTATCTGATTTCCCTTTTCATCTCATGTTGACCACAGTTTCCATTGAGAACTTCTGGAGTTCATGATTTTATTATATACAAATTTTATCTAGATAAACAGTGGTATAGTAGTGCCTTGTAGCATCGTAAGTCATCTTTTATTCTTTTTCTGTACAGCGGAGAGAGCTGCTGTGCTGCGCACCAACTGGTTCAGGAAAAACTGCTGCATTCCTCATCCCCATCATCGCACAGCTTCAGGTGAGTTGAACGTTAACACAACACCTTTTCAAAGTGCTACGCAAGCCACAAATGTGCTTGAACTCTGATTCATCGAAACCCCGACCTCAAGGAATAGGTAAAGTATCATGGAGGTTAATAGCATTGCTTGATACATCTACCACGCACACAACAAAGCAACTTGTTCAGTAGCCATGAGAGTGAAGTCAAACGCATAATCAAGATGTTGTTTTGGAACGTAAAACCACACATATCATTATTATGAGCTCGTGTCTTCCGAGTTGCACACCTTTGAAGCATCGTGTCAACACTTTCTGAAGGCACAGAATTCAATGCACAGTGCACACACTTTGGCATCACTAACGATGCCACACCTGCCTGCCTGCTTGGTGTAGATGTGAAAATTCTAGGCCAAAGTGTAACTTCTAGTAAATTTCATTCAAAACGGCACCGTTAGGACATCCACTGTTTTCACATGCTCCATCCTGATAGCCAAGTAACGTGGCCACGATGATTTACTAATCTGAGATACTACTAACACAAGTTGCCTTAGGCATCTGGCATATCCACTGCTATTGACACCGGTTTCGATGATTATATTGTTACGTGATTTCGGCTGACTGTAACAGGGCACAGTGGGACATACTCAAAGAGGGTGCCTCAGACTGAGAGTGAAGAAGTGGACGTTGTAGGTCAGCTGCGTTGTGACTGCGGACTGACTACTGTTATTTTCCACGTAACAATCATAAATGTATCAGTACCTTCAAGCAGCTTTTTGTAAATGTACTTCAGGGTACTTCAGAGATAGGAACTGCATCACTGTCAAGGTGTCTGTTTCATGAAGTCAAAAAGGTTGAATATGTGGACTTGTTGGTAGTGGGTGATTTTCTTAAACTTTGTCGTAGCGCAGCAGAGGACACCAGGAAAAGTATGCAACCACACACAGCGCCAACTTGCTACCATAGCTCTGTAAAAAAATGTGGACCTCACTCCAGACTCACTCAAAACATACATATTGTTCTTGAAACTCACTTGGACTCAGGCTCGCTAAAATTTTTTCAACTTGACTCACACGGACTCAAACTCACCAAAAGATGTACTCATTCGGACTCGCTCAGACTTTGACTCGCTGCTCAACCTAGGTCTGAGTGAGTGCGTTGAGTCGACTCGTGAGCGAGTTTGCTAACCTATGCTTCGAACAAGCATTTAGTATTTTCGTTTTCCAGAAGTATTTGTAACTAACTGTATATACTACCCCAATGCGTGTATATTTTTGCGACAAATAAAGATTTGATTTGATTTGATTTGAACTCTCGTCATCACATGACACATGTGGATTTCACTGTATCACACAACCAACCCGTAAACCACGAGGGACCTTTTGAAATGGTCTAGTCTACCTACATTGTGGACAGATACTGCAACTCTTTCTTGGATGACCAAATCGATGGGAGGCTGGCACATGCGTCACTGAATATGGTCATGTTATTTGAGCAAGAGTTGCAGTCTGTCTATACTGCTACAAATACTGCTGGAAAACAGAAATAAATGTTTGTTGCAAGGTAGATCTGTATGCTGTCGATGTACGGTTTTTTCAGGTGTCCATGTCCTTTGCTGTGCTATGACAAAGTTTTAAAAAATGACTGTTTTATGGCTCCGGTTGACTTTTCTTTCCTAGTTTTCTGCACTGACAAAGCTCGTGTCATATTATTCAGCTTCATTTTTCTTTTTTGTCATTTCGTCAATAAACAAATATTTCAATTGTCTCTCATTAATTGCTCTGGTTACCCACATATCATAGAAACCGCCACCAGTTGCCAAGGGCAAAAACGATGGCAGTGAGCAGCAGAAGGGTGGCTTTCGGGCGGTGATCCTGGCACCAACACGTGAGCTGGCACGGCAGACCTACCGTGAATGCCTGCAGCTTATTCGTGACACAGGACTTCACGTCTATCTCCTCAGCAGCCTCTCATCTGCCCGATCACGCCTCCCCAAAGCGCAGCGGAAGTTGGGTCAGTTGTCAAATCCTGTTTAATTTCATCAAATCCACTTTTTTTTTCTAGCCTGAGTCTTGCATAAGCATGAACTTGTCTCTTGTTATACTATACCAGTTCTATTTTTACCAGTTCACGATTACAGGGGCTGTCTTTGTCTTGGTTGATTACATGTTCTGATGCTATCTTAGATTTTTTTAATCTCTTAGCTTTTAAAACAATTCTTATGCTAACATAATTTTTATTGAGGAGTTCTAGTATTTCTGTACTTTATTTTTGCTTAAACTTGTGGATCCATGATCAAACTTGCAATAACATCCTCCAAGAGTTCTGATAATGCCTTGGATCATTGATATGAGAACAAGTGCTTGAGATACCAATAATTATCTGTGTACTGGTCAACAGTGAGCAAAACGACTAACCTTCCAGAAATGAATGCATGATCTGGCATTGGCATGTCGGATCATCTGTTATGAATAGACCACCAAGGTGCCAACACCTCTTTAGAGCAGTCACGCCTTTGCAGTTTTCCGACTGGAGGTTACATTGGTACTGTGGTATTTCATCGTTTTTCAGAAAGTTAGTTTTGTTCAGCGACATGAATATAAATAAGATTTTATAGAGGATGTTATTTCAAGTCTTTTTAAGCTAGAAAATTATGCTGTAAGTTGAGTTCAACTGAAGTGATGTCTTTAACTATTTTTTTTACATTAGCTCAACTGTCCCGCTTCTTACAGATATCTTGGTAGCTACACCAAATCGGCTACTTTGCCTGACAGACAGCGGAGTGCTCACTCTTAATAGGTAGGCCTCATGTCACGGATGACTTTTTAATATTTTTTTTATTTTATTTGTTGGATCATACAATGCAAAAGATCATCAGACTGCTTGGACCTTTAGCCAATGGCTAGTCCTGGGTCCAAAAAGAAAATGTATGCAGTGATGCAGGCTTACTGTTACACGCTTTTCTTACATAGAGCATGTGGTATTTTATTTTAAAGAGACAAGTTTACAAATTTGTACATACAGTCGACTCTCATTAATTGAAACTCGAAGGGACATCTGAATCTTGTTTGAATTACCAAGAAGTTCGAATGATCAGAAGTTCGAATTATCAGATGTTCTCAGATATATGATTGGGGGTGAGGCGACACCACACATTATGAATAGTCATTGATTTTTCAAGAACATTTTAAGCCTTTTTAAACCCTAGTTGCACGCAATGAACAGAAAGCAGAGATGTAACGCTCACGAGTTTATTGGCCATTTACTGCTGATCAGACCTTTTAAAGAAATCGCGAATTGCCAACTGCTTTTCTGCTATATGTGCCTTTAGCACTAAGCTCTCGATACCAGTTGAGAACCATGACGGTTTACCATGCGTGTGCTTCGTTTCTAACGTTTGTTTACTTGCAAAGCCTTTTTTCCTGGAAGCCTTAAGGCGCTTATTTTTATTTTTAGACTGTTAGGATTATATAAGCATGCAAATTTTTAAATAGTAGTGAGAAAGCAGCAGATATTTTTTGGTAAGGAACCGCAAAAAGTATGAGTTAACCGAATATTGGAGTTTGAATTAAGAGGCTTTTAAATACATTGAAAGAATAGAGGGCCAACCAAAAAATTGAATGTCGTTTGAATTAACCGAAAGTATGAATTATTAGAGTTTTAATTATCGAGAGACTACTGTATGGTGTTGTTATGCCAGCGAGTCCTCGTCAAACGTCCGTGCCTCTGAAAAAGGCAATCTGGGTCAAGGCCAGCCCGCAGTCCGCCGGACGCGAACAACTCAACGGCGTAAACACGCGCGACGCCTCTCTGGCCCACGTGCAGTGAATCAGCAGAGCACGTGACAGCGAGCCGGCGTCGTCGTGTCTGGGGGTCTGACGCATTGCGCGGCGACCCCATTGGAGGAATCTGCCCTGACGACCAGCGGCGCTTCTGATTGGACATTTTGGTTGGACCGGGTGTAAATAAAAGAAGCCCTGCGGCGCGTCGCGATCGGCGGTCCTATGGAGAGGAGTCCCCGTGTCGGAGAGCCGACATGTGTGTGAGTCGGCGGTCTTAGGCGAAAAGCTGACCTATGTGTTAGAGAGGAGAGCTCGGCTCTTCGAGTCTCTGTCGGCCTCAGTGCCGAAATTGTAACGCCTCTGTATATATGCTGTACATAAACCTTGTTTAACTCACCGTCGTCTCGTCCGCTCGTCTTATCAGCTCTGCGCAGAAGCAGTCGCGAGCTGAGAAACATACGCTACCAAACGGCTGGTGACCTTCCCGGCGGAGTTGAAAGCAGTGGCGCCTGTGGGACCGGGTTGGCGTCGCCGTCGTTCGCAACAGTGGAGGTCAGCGGTGGGATTTCGGAGGTGGCTTCGCAACAGTGGTGGCAGCGGTGGGATCGGCCGGCGTCAGCGACATCGATGCGGTGAGTGCCTGATGTTTTCCCCTCAGTTCACCAGACTACTCTAGCTCAGGTTGTAGTAGTTTAGAGAAGGGCTGTGTGAAGCATTGAAGTGAGCTTTGATCGTTTCAAGCCAAGTCGAAGTGCTTTGAAACCAAAGTTAATGCGGAGGGGGTAAACACGGGAGAGTGAAAAATTGCTTGCGCGTCTTGCTAGTTGACTTATAGTGGGTACGGCAAGTAAATTGTTAACAGGGGCAAACAGCAAGAGGCTAGTGTGAACGATGGAGAACCTTAAGGTGAAGGAACTCATCGAAATTTGTGAGGAACTCGGCATTACTTTGGGCCGTGCGAAACGAAAGCAAGCGATCCTTGAGATCACGAAGGATGAGGGAGTGTCGGCTGAGGAAGTCGATGAGGCCTGGGTGGATATTAAAGCACGCCGTGAGGAGGCTGAAAGGCGAGAAGTAGAAGCTCGCGAAGAAGCTGAAAGGCGCGAAGCTCGCGAAGAAGCTGAAAGGCGCGAAGCTCGCGAACGTGAGGAAGCTGAAAGGCGTGAACGTCGCGAGCGCGAGGAGGCCGAGAGACAGGAGCGCCTTGAGATGAAACGACTAGAATTGGCAATCCTACAGTGTTCGCAGGCGCCTAGCGTAGCTTCTCCGACGATTCAGGTCAGCGGTTTTAGAATTCGTGACCAACTGCCACCGTTCGTAGTAGGCGAGGACATGGCGAAGTATCTCGTCAAGTTTGAACACGTCTGTGAGCGAAACGCTTTGGAGCGGTCTCTTTGGGCGCAGAACCTGTTAGCTCTTCTTCCCGGCGAAGTGTCCGACGCGTTAACTTGCTTGTCGAGGGAAGCGTTTGAGAGCTATGACGAGGTTAAGGAAGTGCTCTTGAGACGTTATAAGTTGTCACCCGAGGCTTTCAGGCAAAGGTTCCGGTATGCTGAAAAGGGGAATGAGTCACACGTTGACTTCGCGTTTCGTCTTAAAGCCGATTTAATCGAATGGCTCAAGGGCGAAGGTGTTTATGACGACCGCGATAAAGTGGTGGAATGCGTTGTATTGGAGCAATTCTACCGCTGCATCGAGGATAATGTCAGACTTTGGCTGCAGGACAGACTTGGGGAAGTACAGCTAAACAAGGCAGCAGAGTTAGCTGAGGAGTATTATACTCGCCGAAAGTTGCACAGCAGGGCAGTGCGCGTTGAAAAGTATGAGAGAAAAGAGGGCTTTTCAAAGAAACCTGATCAACGGAAACCCGCTCCGCACCGTAATTTCAAAAAGGACCCGTCTCTTAAGAAGGACACTGTAGAGGAAGGGAAAACAGAAGCGGAAAAATCGAGTGAGGTTGCTAAACAGCGCACTGATACCACACGGGCGTTTGAATCACGGAAGCCGCTAATCTGCCACAACTGCAAAAAGGAAGGTCACATCGCGAGAAACTGTCAGGAAAAGTTTGCCTTCGCAACAATCCGAGAATCGGAAAAAAACATGCGGTTGTTGGAGCCGTATCTCCAAGAAATTAGGGTGAATGAAAAAACGTGCCGAGCACTTAGAGACTCAGCGGCAACCATGGACGTTGTCCATCCTTCATTGGTGTCTCCGGATGACTTTACAGGAGAATGCGCGTGGATCAGGCAAGTCGCCGAGGAGCAGAGTGTTCGCCTACCAATCGCCACGGTTGTCATTGAAGGCCCGTTCGGTGAGCTTCGCACCGAAGCAGCTGTGTCTGCCGCGCTAAATTATCGTTTTCCTTATCTTTTCTCCAACAACTCAGAGCAGCTTCTCAAAGAGCAGGGCAAATCGTTCTTCTCCAACTTAGCGTGCATGGCCCTCACGCGATCGCACGCGCGGAAGCTATCGCGGCAGCTTGATCTGGTTCAATGCGGTGAACTCTCAAGTGACCTTGTCGGCGGGTCGACGGAACCCCAGAAAGAAAATTTTCCGCATGAGTCATGTGAGCAGTCACGCGAGCGGCGCGTCGCGGGAGCGGCCGGCGCGGTATGCGCTGGGGGAGACGACGTGGCGCCATTGAATCAGAGCGAGAGGGCTGCAACGCTCTCGCCTGCAGCGGAAAGTTGGAGCGATTTACCGAGAGTTGATCGAGAGACTCTCATTCGAGAGCAGCGTGAGGACCTCTCGATTGAAGCGCTAGTGGAAAGCCACAAAAACGCGGCACAAGTGCTGTCGAAGGAGCACTACGAGGAATCGGTGAAGAAGCGCGCTTTTGAAGTTGATAATCAGGTAATGCTGCTGCAGCCGTCCAAAAGGAACAAGCTTGAGGTTGATTGGGAAGGGCCCGCAAAAGTAGTACCGAAGCTTTCTGATACCAATTGTGAAGTTAAATTAGGAAGGCGGCCGAACAAAATTTATCACAGTAACTTGAAAGCAGTCGTAAATTTACTTTTAAGTGCTTCAGATGAAGAGGAAGCAGAAATTTTTAGTTCTAGTGAGGTAATCGAAAGGAAATCGGAGGTAATCTGGGAACAGTTGAACCTAGAGCCTAGCTTAAGTGAAGGAGGACCTGAGAAGGAGAACCTGAGAAAGATTGGTTCCGAGTTTGGAGACGTGTTTTCGGACCGCCCCGGAAACACGGGGGTGATCGAACACGACATCGAGCTAAGCGGTGAGGAGTCAATCCGTAGCAAGCCGTATCGTTGTTCCCCTGTGCAACGTCGAAAGTGTGAGCCGCTCTTGGTGCCGCATAGGTATCGTCGCCTAAATGTGGCCGGTTACTGAAGTGGAGCATGTTGCTCCACAGCGCAACTTTGACGTTCGCTATCAAAAAAAAAAAATAAAGGAAAGGTAAACGCTAATGCAGGTGCATTGAGCAGTGCGTTCCAGCTAGTAACTTCTCAACCTTTCGGTTTCTCGCTGGCGATTCGGGGCAAAATTTTGACCTCATCACGACCTGGGCTGAGCGCTCTCGTTCAATGTGATCTCAAGGGGCCAACTTTATGTGGTATTCTAATTCGTTACGTTGTTGTACGTGGGAAAAAAAATTGAGTTGTCATTTTAAGGGTCTTTTGTCCCACATGTGCCTCTTGATGTAGAGGGAACAAAATTCCGATAGACACGTAGATAGGTATATGTTGTACTATACTTTGTCTGGTGTTCTGTCGGGTGACCGAAGGCACTTGCTTGTGTCGTGTGTTGTTTGTTGTCGAACCGTTCTTAGCAAGTTGCAGAACCATCGACAAGTGCTGAAACCAAAGATGGTCAGAAGAGACGAGTGAAGCTGGTCGACAAGTTGTGGTGAAAAACCAGTGGAGCTGGAATCCGTCGTCAAGAATGGGATGTGTTCCCGAAACGGTCTGGAGCTGTATTCTCCCCATGGCCCTGGAGGCGAACCTGGAGGGACCTGGCGAACGAGCGCACCTGACATCCGAGCCCCGTGGAAGCAGCTCGTCTTTCCGGTGCATTGTCTCGCGGCGGGGGTGCTGTTATGCCAGCGAGTCCTCGTCAAACGTCCGTGCCTCTGAAAAAGGCAATCTGGGTCAAGGCCAGCCCGCAGTCTGCCGGACGCGAACAACTCAACGGCGTAAACACGCGCGACGCCTCTCTGGCCCACGTGCAGTGAATCAGCAGAGCACGTGACAGCGAGCCGGCGTCCTCGTGTCTGGGGGTCTGACGCATTGCGCGGCGACCCCATTGGAGGAATCTGCCCTGACGACCAGCGGCGCTTCTGATTGGACATTTTGGTTGGACCGGGTGTAAATAAAAGAAGCCCTGCGGCGCGTCGCGATCGGCGGTCCTATGGAGAGGAGTCCCCGTGTCGGAGAGCTTACATGTGTGTGAGTCGGCGGTCTTAGGCGAAAAGCTGACCTATGTGTTAGAGAGGAGAGCTCGGCTCTTCGAGTCTCTGTCGGCCCCAGTGTCGAAATTGTAACGCCTCTGTATATATGCTGTACATAAACCTTGTTTAACTCACCGTCGTCTCGTCCGCTCGTCTTATCAGCTCTGCGCAGAAGCAGTCGCGAGCTGAGAAACATACGCTACCAAACGGCTGGTGACCTGCCCGGCGGAGTTGAAAGCAGTGGCGCCTGTGGGACCGGGTTGGCGTCGCCGTCGTTCGCAACAGTGGAGGTCAGCGGTGGGATTTCGGAGGTGGCTTCGCAACAGTGTACAGAAATGTCATGGTGAAGAAATTGCAGTGATTTGTGCCTTTTTGCTTTGCCATCAGTACAAAGGGAGAAGCACATTTTTAATGCATAATAAGCAGTTGGCACTTGCATTATGAGTCGCTGAATTGGCATCATTTAAACTGTTGTGATAAGGCGGCCACTAAAGCCACTGGTGGAAAGAAATTCTACTCTTGCCCTTGTTGGTTTGAACCATCCTGTATCACTACTGGTCTTTCTTATGTTTATTGCTTGCTACCATGCTCCAACTTGATTTGCAACAACTCGGACCTCCCTTGAGATTAGTGTCAGAGAAAGGCTATTCAGCTGTTTCCCGAGAAGTGCCACGTGATCGGGATTGTCTCGTATCTCAGTTATGTTCAACAGTGCACTGCTGAACGTACACCGCCTTGCAACAGCACTCTAGAGCACTCGACAATAACTAGTCAAGCATGCTATAAGAAGTACAAGTACAAGCATGCTATAAGAAGTGCAAAGCACCACAAATTGTTATTCGCTAATCTGTAAAAAAAACTGGCTCTGCAGAATTTTCTTATGATTTGTAACTTGTCTACCCCGTGTCCTGCTGCAGGGTTGAGTGGCTGATTTTGGACGAGTCTGACAAGCTGTTTGAAAATGCGGGAGGCCCCCGAGGCTTCCGTGAGCAGCTTGCCAAGGTCTGCCAAGCATGCAGCGCAAGCCCACTGATGCGTCGAGCCCTGTTCAGTGCCACGGCTACTGACCAAGTGGAGGCCTGGTGCAGGCTTCACCTCGATGCTTTTCTCTCGCTCACCGTAGGAATACGGTAAGTTGCCATTCTGGCCAGCTGACATGTCAGGACAAGCCGGATCTTTGTAGCATAATAAAAGTTCTTTTTTCGCAGAATTTCGCACCATACCAAAGAAGTTCATTAGGTGTATCCGTGTACTCAATCTGTGACAGAAGACTTTTGTCAAAATACCTTTTTACTTTCATTTTTCAAGAAAAAATTTGCCTCTGGGCATTCACTTTCAATACTGTAACAATAACCGGAGGTTCTAAGTGCACAGAGGCAGAGTGAGCACTTGTACATAATTTTCTGAGAATCAATGCACCCAGAATTCAATCTCTCTTTTTTTCTCTTTTCCTCAGGCACAATAGTACAAGATTGAAGTTTTTACAAGGTTATAAATTATCAGTTAACAATGTTTTAGAAACCTCTTATTATGAGATGTTTCCATAAGATTGCCAACTTTTTACGTAAAATCTGGTAAAAATTTGGATCTTGTACTATTGTGGCTATGTCAAAACATAAAACTAATTCCTCTCATGAAAAATTTTTTTAGCAGCTCAACGTAAATTGTTGATTACTTTCAATAATATCCTCTTTATGTTTTCTGTACATTCTCTGTACCTAGTCTTCACAGCATATTAGAGTTGAGTCAAGCATTTGAAAGACTGTGAGCAAGCTTGAATAATCTTCTTATCTAAAAAAAAATGTTTCGGGAAACGAGTGTTTTCATAAAACATTGCCTTATCACAGGAATGCAGCTGCAGACCTTGTGGACCAAAAGCTTCAGTTTGTGGGCAGCGAGTCAGGAAAACTTCTCGCCATACGTGGACTCGTCAAGGAGGTCAGTTTCATTATATGTATTAAAATATGCAGTATTTGTTCTTTTCCATGAATCTTTTGTACCAAAACTGAAAGCTTCATTCAGTAACGGCACTGTAACCTAACTACAATGCTTCCTTCGTAATAGTACAGCGAGTTCACTTAAAAAAAGAACAGCGAGTTCATTTTAAATAAGCTTTAAAGGGACTAGCAGCGTTTTTTTCACCCTAATTATGTAAGATTTGCCTTGTCACATTGTGTACATTGACCAGAATTCATGGCACAGTTTCTGTTTACTTTCTTAAAGAAAAGCTTAGAAAACAGGCTTAGAGGACAATCTGATAGTTTTTAATTGTATTATAAGCAATATGCAAATGCTTGCTTTTGTACTTTGTGTTCACTTCCCTGAAGTGTTCATGAAAGGAACACTAAAGAGGATTCGCGTATTAGTAAAGTACAATTTCACAATACCGAAAACACCACTCTTATTACGACTCCACACTTGGTAAGCGAGAAAACGTGCGAAAAGAAACTGCAGGTGGAGACGCCACTGTAAGATCCACGCACGAAACACTGTGACTTCATAAACTTTGAAGGTGTCTACCTGGTCCTATGTGGCTTGTTGATAATACGTACATTGTAATCCGTGGGTGCCATAGACTTGGCATATAAAGTTTTAGAAAATTTCATCAAGCCAATGTCATGAAAATATGAAAAATAGTACACTGTGGAATTCCTTGCGTCAAGTGCGAAGATTGTGGCATGATATATATAAATGAAACTTCAACATTGATTTTCTCTGCGAATAATGAACTTGTGGCAGTGAAACTTATCGCATTAGAGTTCTCAAAGTGCAGCTTATCAATCTAAAGCAACTCATTTTTCCTCTTTGGTGCCCCTTGAACAGGCCATTGCAATGAAATGTGCATTTGTGCATTTAAGAAACGTGGCAACTTTGTTCACATTAATCTGTGCGCAGGGCAAGCTCCAGCCACCAGTGCTTGTGTTTGTACAGAGCAAGCAGCGGGCCAAGGAACTCTTTGCCGAGCTCGTGTACGATGGCATAAACGTGGATGTGATTCACGCCGAACGAACTCAAGCGCAGCGCGATCGTGTTGTGCGAGCTTTCCGGTCTGGACAGGTCTGGGTACTCATCTGCACCGAGGTCTTGGCGCGCGGTCTGGACTTTCAAGGAGTGGGTCTTGTCATCAACTATGACGTACCACCATCTGTTGTGTCATACGTTCACCGCATCGGTGCGTATCCCTTGAGTTTCGGACACCGTTAAGTGTCCCTTAAGAAGACGTAGCGCAGAATAGAAAAGTTGCGACGTTTGGATATATACACTCAAACCTCATTATAACAATGTTACATCTTAAACGAAAATAAGTTTCTTATACCCAAAAATTAGTTATCAAGGTTTACTCTTAACACTATGTTAATTTTCCGTTTACTTCCTTATAACCAATATTTCGTTATATCTGGGTTCGTTATGTCAAGGTTTGAGTGTTGTACTTGCAGCCAGGCTTGGATGCTCTCAGACATGCCATCAAAGCTTAGTGCAATAGATTAAACATACGTAATTTTTCTAATGTAATAGAGTAAATGGGAGAAACAGGAATAAGGCGGTAATTGTCCCTTAAGCTGAGTGAGCCTCCTGCCTTTTAACAATCTTATTACTGCCTATTTAAAAACAAAATAAACTATTTGTGGCAGGACCAGGTGCATTATATCACACCTTACATCTAAGCAATTGGCGAGTGCTTTCTCAGTATTTAGAGTTTGCAGAAGCTCATGATTCTAAAATAGAACCTACCAAAACAGTATTGCCTGGCTCACGAGTCATCACCTCCTGAGGAACTGTCAATCTCCATGTCCTTGTACAGGTCGCACGGGCCGTGCTGGTCACCCAGGCAAGGCCATCACCTTCTTCACAGAAGACGACGTAACGGAGGGTCGCCTGAAGAGCATTGTGCATCTTCTTCGTGAAGCTGGACAGCCTTTGCCAGATTACCTGCTAGGAAGCAATCCAAAGTGAGTTCCGATATATAATATACTGCTTTTATTGTTTGAAGAGGCATGTACCTCTAAGTGAATGGTCAAATTTGATCCCAACGCACGATTATTGCTAAGTGTCTGTGATAGTCTTTATCACTTGGCCAGTCTCACCTAAAATGGCCAGCCAAAGATGTGATGATAGAGTATCACGCTTGTCTCCTGCAGCAAGCACACTACTGTAGAAGCATCTAGTAAAGTTATCTTTCGTTTCTTTCTTTTTCATTATCATCATTGGCACAGTCTTGTGAAGAATTTAACGCATTTGTTTGTTATGTATCAACTTTATTGTTATTTAAGTTCCCAATTCCAAACAGTAGTGCATGTATATGTCAATGTACAGTATCACAAGTTGAAACGGGACAATTTAGGGCTAAGTGGTGCACATACTCTTATTTTCATCGTCTCCAATTTAGGTCCTATCGGCATAGTTTCGACTCGAATGCATAGATGAGAGCCAAAATAAACTTTAGAGACCATATTCGTTGTGACATAATGTTATTTTAAGGAAATTGTGCTTATTTAATCATATTATATTACAATAAGTAATTATAAATAATCTGATGTTGCATTTGAATCCGGAAGTACTCTACATAAAAACATTCTCATTTTCTAGAAAATAGTATGCATTTGATGTTGCTATTGAAAAATAAGAAAATATGATTTTTCGTTTAATCTTATATTCAAGGTTATTTTTTCCTTATATTTGCAGCATTTGATTAAAATTTTTCAGTTACTATAGCACCCGTACTTCTCAGATATATTCACATTTTCTTTTCATTGCAATGTAACTGATGCTGTGTTTTTATTGAATGCCTTAGCTTTTTTATTGAAGGAGCCTAACGGGTTGCATTCGTTTCAGACAAAGAGTGCGGCATCAAACCGTTGCTGAACGTGAGCCTATCTCAACCATCCCTCCAGACTTCAAGAAGAAGAAGACGCGACGTACAAAAAAGGCATCAAGTGCAAACTCATCTTGAGTTTTGCTTATATTAAAGAAAAACTGTTAATTCATGTCTTCTAATCCTGTCTGAAAATCACTTTTTCTGCCTTCGATGGGCTTCTGTACCTGAGCAAGTGTAAAGCATGACTGTGGGACTTCAAGAACCTTAGTCAAAGTGTCATGTCAGCTATAGGCATGGTGCTGGTCTGTTTGGCCTAGATCTCATGAAGATGTCCTTTGAGAGCAGCAAAAGCTATTGTTCTTTCTTTTTTATGCATTTTGACTGATGCCAGTTTACAGCTGTTCAAGTTTCTAGATACCATATGAAACATTTAGTCAAACAAAGAGGTATGAAGGAGAGGCAAGGAAGTCTGCTCAGTCTTCGTCACACATGGAGATAACCACATGTTAATAAAAAATTAAGATAGAAGCCAGTGTACAGCTATTTTTTGCCGAAAAGAATGATTTAGTTACAATTGTATTTATGTGAAGGGGCAAACTATATTGCCTTCTACGGCTTAGCAGACTGGTAACTAGCAACAAGACAACTTCTTCCAGTCCTACACCAACATGCACGGTCTATGCAGAGCCAAGGTTTGAGTACCCGACATCCACTTCAGCTTTACATGACGTTTATATGCATATGCAACAGCCTTCATGTAGTCCCAGCTTTGAGCGCATTTAGTCTTTGCTTGTACAAAAATTTCTTAAATTGCAGCTAGTAATTTAATCTTGGGTAAACAGTGCCGATTACTTATGCACTCACTTCGCACCAATGATGAGGCATCAAAAAAGCTCTAATGCTTGTTTTATTGCTATGTAGTACATCAAAACATGACTGCAGATGGTCGCTAGGAATAGTTGAAAGGGAGCAGATCTGCAGAAGGAAACATATTATGCTATCAAGGTTTTATGTAGTATGAGGAGCAGCACTTGGTCATGTAGGTATCAAGTGAATTCTGTAAATATATTTTCACTCATACTGTGTGCTGCGTTTGATACCACTGAACAGTTGTAAAAGGTGCTCCTTTCCTTCTGCACCTTGGCATAACATTTTTAATGTTATTCCCCTCTGACTCATGCTCATTTCTCGCATATCTCAAAAACTCGTGCATCAGCTTTGAATAAGCTGAAAAGTTTGAATTCCCCGCTGACTCTGCCTTTTGCAATAGTTTTTCATCCGTACTGCTTTCTGAAGGCATTTTCTCTCTCGCCTCATTGAAATTTCAAAGCTCGAATTGCTACTTGAGCAAACAAAATTTTGTATTTTGCGAGCGTCACTGAAGTGCACCTTTTGTACTGCCCCCCTTACACTATGCCTCAACAGTGGCCTGTAAGGTATTTTTAAATAAATCAACAAAATAAAATAACCTCCTGAATGGTGTGCCACCCTTACTTACATATCATCCCTGAGGTTTGAGCAACGGAGACTTGCTGTAGAGAGGATAATAATTTGGTTGAAGTGACACAAAGAACCGACCACTATTGTAGGGTAAAATAACGTACATTTAATAGACAGCCACATTTTGCGAGACTACTAACGATGGTACAGTACACTGGTATATTAACTCGCCGAAGTCTCTGAAGTATGCGGCGGGCCAACGGAATGCACATCTTGCACAACAGTAAGCCTTCACATCCTCTCAAATTTTGCCGCGTTACATCGGCACGGGTGCATATCTGCTGCAATAACACCACCATCATCACAAAACGTTTAGTTATTTAATTAAAACATTGAATCGATTCTGAAGCGCACAAAGAAGACCAGTCACAAACTAGTATCTATTCGAAAGCGAAACCGAAACATTTAGTTTCTTATATGCACTCGATCACACTCGATGGAGCCACTTATGCTCATCGTTATGGATGGCTGTCATGGATGTGAACCTAAGCGGGCTGATCTCGAGAATAAACCCAAGGATTTAGAGTGGATTACTATGGAATAATGTACCACCGCTGTCTATGGACCAACTCACAACTCTGCATCATCGTTTTGAACGGTAAGGCTACCGATCGTTCTCGGTCCATCGCAATTCCAAGTGTGATTAATAGGCTTAAATGTCCGTGCGTTATGCTTGTTTTCGCTTTCCGATGAGTTTACTTGCTGGTTTTTAGCGTGCATACGTAATGGATTGGATGCTGCGCTCGAGATCCTCACCTTGAATTATCTGAGAAGACTCCGCGCGCGCGCGCGAGGTGAAGTAAGCTTTGCGCAACTATGATGCTATTTACCGTTATCAGAAGAAAGTTGTTACGGCTTGAGATAACAGTTTCCGAACCAGATAGTACGACGCTTCACTCTACTCGAACTAAACTAAAGGTGTCCGCTTTCCCTTTTGACCTGGCAGTAACATGATACACAGGGCAAGGTCGTCTCATGCATCAAGTTACATGCAGCAGCTGTTTATCCGTCGTTTCTCGACGAATAGCGACGAGTAACGCTGTCGGAAGCGTTTAATTGTCTAATTCGAAATGTCTTGCTAGAGTGACACATTTCACTAAACTGATATCTCTAAATGATCAGGCGATACCTTAAACTTATTGTGTTTCATTTGGGCATGCATAACATCATAGTGCTGATCCAATGACCGTAAATCATACATCAAGTCGTTCCGATGCGTTGATCGCTACCAGACAGAGCATATGCGTATAAATGTCACACGCTGGTGTGTTCGTTGTGTTCGCAGAGACAGCGTAATTGTGCAATGAAAATAAGCCGTGGCTGTAATATCTACGGCTTGCATTGTTCTGTCTGCAGCTTTCATAGTCCAAATATAGAACTCTTTCTCAGATACGTATTGTTTTGAGCAGCCAAACTGCAGCATTCGGCCAACTTGGGAACCGTTGTCGATGGCAGACCCACTACAGAAGTAGGTATGACTCTGCAGGGTGCCAATCCTTGCATCTGGGCTTGTTTTGCAGAGAGGCACCTTTGACAGTATGGCTCGCACTGTGCTAGTGACAAGGAGCAACCATGTATGGACCACTGTATCCTAGTGCCAAGTGGTCAGGCTGTGCCGCAGCTTACCTAGCCAAAGCGCATGGCCGAAGGTGGAGCCGAGCTGACCTCACAGGCACCCTATGTACTGGCAGAGTACCAGTCGCTTGATGGCATCCTTGCTCCTATCAGAAACCTCACGAGGGTCAAGGTATGCCTTCCTGCATCACGTCATCATTTTTCTGCCAGGTTCAACATATCCAGTTCTAATCCACATTCTCATTACCTGCAAGACCCACGTAAGCACTCATTGAGACTAAGTCATTCTAGTCTGCCAATCATGGAGTCGTGTTAGCGCTCACGAGCACTCTCTTTTTCTGTAAACTATCTTCCACTGAAAGAACTTACCTAACAATATTGATTGTGTGTTGCAGTACGATGAAAATGAAAATGTGTACTGCGCATCGAAAACTGTGTCACCATCCAGACCAAAGAGCAGTTTCGTAGTGCAAAGCACCAATCGACAAACTCGGCACTGTGTAATGTTTCCCGTAGGCAAAATTTCTTCGCTTCGCATGCAAGGAGGATTGCACAGGTGTAGGAAAAAAGCGCAAAAATTGTTTTTCAAGATGGAGGGTGTGCGTAGCATGGCACTGTGATCACCGCAGTCTACTATATGAGTCTGTTTCTGGAGTGGTAACTAGGTTACATGGTAATTTACTTATATTGTGTAGGTTAAGCAGATGCAAATCTTTTGTACTAACTGGACTGCTGGTGTTGTACACTTCTTGCTTTCAGTGTTTTATGTAACAAATCACAAGATTATTGTTCGTAAACGTTTCATTTTTGCGGTGCTAGTTTTCAGGAATAAATTGACACATTTCTAAATTCTCTCACTGGCCCTTTGTTCTGTGCTCAGTATGCCTGCTTTGACGCTTCCAAACGGTACCTTGCCTTTGGGGCTACGACTGGAGATGTGTTCATGTTCCACCGAGACACCACTGCATACATCACTACAATCACAAACAAGGTTTGGACTTTTCAAACCATTCCTGTACACTTAATCGGTGTTGTTTTGATGGTTTCAACAAGAAATGTCACATATCTTTCATTTTTTCTCTTCAAGTCAGTGCTTTACATTTGCAATTCATTTTAGAGATTTTTCATTTAGTGCGACCTTTAAAGTTTTCAGGAAATCTTTATTTCATATCAATCCCAATATTTGAAGGTTGTTCCTGAGCAAAAAAAAAAAAAAATCAGACAGGTATTATGATGATAACATAGCTTAGCATTTCTTATATTATAGTGGTCATACTTTGTGTTTCATAATGAAACAGCCTCTCGGTCCATTTATTGCTTGATAAAATCTTTATTTCAAAGTATGTTATGCTGGAACCGAACAAGTGTAACTCTTGTTTTTATGGTACACATTTTTTTTATTGTTCTCTCCCTATATATTTATGCATATTCTTGGCAAATAAATTTTTCTAGTTACAGGTGTCTTTAATGTATTCAGACACTCACATTTGTCTGTATGACTCATCATTACTGAAAGCAGCTGCAGACCTCCCAGTGCTTCATGTATACTCTTTCTTTTGTCCATTGTTTAAGAGAGGCAAAGAGATTTGGGCTTTTTTTTTCATCCCACTCATCAGCTTGCAAGCTGTAAGCATACTTAAAATGCAGATCCATTCTCATCTCACACGTGTGCTTACCTAGATGTTTCTTGTGTGTTTCTTCTATTTTCATAATTTTTTGTAAGTCATCACTGCCACAATTATACTAATGTAGTGTACATAAAATTGAATGCTTCACAATTAGAGCAGAGTGATCAATCAAACAACTTTCTGATTATTCATTTTTGGTTCACGTTTCTTTTTCATCAGTATATTGACCTAAACCTGATTGACCAAACAAAAACCAGGCATTTGTTTCCTTAAAAAAAATTGTCACAAAAATCTTGTGTTAATTTATTTTTGCTTTTGTGCTGTATTATGTTGCTACTAACTACAAGATCATGGCAGAGAACCGACGTTTCCTAAATAAATAATTTATTATGTATATTATTGAAGCCAATGGAAAGCACTGTATTTTAGTGTAATATTTATAAAAGTAGGTATTACATAAAAGATGTTTTATACTTTTTTCTGCTTCTTGAGCTTAGAGCTGCTTTTTCATGCCACCACTTTGTTTTGATGAGACAAATTTGTATAATTTCTCAAAATAAAATATACATAAAATGCGGTTTCAATAACAAGGCAAGATGTAAGGTTTCATTTATAAGGTTTTTCTCGGCGCCACTGCTTTAAGTGTACTGATAAGAGCTTGCAAGTGATTGTAGTGGATGAGATATGAAAAAAGGCTTGCAATTGGAGATATGAATTTTTTTTTTCAGGAGGGTGCAGTGTCACAGGTTGCCCTGGCACCGGATGACTTTGTCCTTGGCATTGCCACTAGGTTTGTAAAGCCATATTCGTCTGCTGAGTTTGTCTTGTGCTACAGTACACACTACACATTTCTGTAACTGGTCGCGCTCATGTAAAGCACAGTTTCTTTTTTAGAAATCGATTCTCATAAGACATTCAAGGTAACAGATATACAAGTTTGCGATAATATTTTTTTTCTTTTACTAGGCAATATTTTTGTTTGTTTGTGTGGGCATAGTAATCGTGTCGCTGTACTGAGCACAGTGTGTTTGTTTTTGTGAACGTTATATTTTCTGGATTTTCTCATTAAATGCATGCTCTCTTGCAAGCATCTCAAATATGACAACTCTCTAAATGTTCCAAAGGTTCAGGAAGCGAACTCAGTGACTCCATTTGTTATTGTACATTTATCTATCTAATATTTTTCTATTTTGTTTTTTCAGTACCAGTGCTTCAGCTGGCACTTTTTCTAAATTTTTATAAATTTTTATCAGTCACTGAATTTTACAAAAAGTGTAGTGATTACAGAGCAGCGATAAAGAATGAAGGGCTCTATACTGAAACACTGCTTGTCCCATTCCAATAATTTCGCATGTTTCCTTACAGAATCCATCTTTTTCATGTATTTTCGTTATGTTCGCCATATATTTTGAATTCTATGGAAAAATACAAAATTATCGGAATGGCCTATGGAATGTTTCAGTAGTGCTTCTTATGTAGCGTTTGGCAACAAAACAGTTTGCTTTTGTGTATACACTCAGACCTCGATATAAAGAACCCTGATATGAAGAAACATCTGTTATAACAAAATAAATAGGAAATAGTCTTGCAATAGGTATAGTGTTAGGAATAAACCTTTATAATATATTTTCGGATATAGACAACTTATTTTCGAGTTATACGCAACTTCGTTATAATCAGATTCGAGTGTACATGACAGTACCTTACTCGTCATTTATCAACATTAGATGATATGCGTGACACTCATTGCACATACTTACAGTCGTGGGCATGTTGTCGTCCTGGAGCACAATGCTAGGAGACCCACCGTGCAAGCACAAAGGCTACAGCTGTCTTTCGAGCACAAGGGAAGCGTGGTCACATGTCTGGAGTGGAACAGTGTGGGAACACGACTCTTTGTCGCTGACAATACTGGAAAGGTCTCCGTCCTCAACGTGTCTACGTCGAAAGTACGTTCATGTTGAATCCAGCTTCAGCCTCATGGTGCAATCGCCTTCTTACTTGCACATGCTGAATGTATGGGGCTAACACACTTACGGCGAACAATTCACCGCTGACATTTTATTTACATTTGGCTGCCCTTCCCGTCATCGCTTAAAGATTAATTCATTCTGAACAAATGGATAGACCTGCTTACACTGTTCATTGGCATTTAAATTTTATATTGATGTATTCAAAAGGCCTATTTTGTGTTGTGTGCCTCTTCCAGTCTATTTGTTTGCCATAGATCGTAGGACATCTTATATAAAGAAACAGGAGATGACGCATGCTGCCCAGGCCCCACTTCACAGTCAACAGCCTGCCATATCATAAAAAGTACTGGCTGTGCAATTTCTAATCTCTGTAGAGAAAAGATGACTATTGTTAGAATATGGTAAGCAGGTACATTCAGCATCATAGATGCTGCTTTGATGCATCTCTAGCAAAATATGTAACAGCTTTGTGTGAGCATATGCTTTCCGCAGTAAGAGGTGCATCAATTTCTTGTTAGAGAATTATGGCCTCTTTGTGGGGTATAGTTTGCATTCATGCAGGATAACTCGCACGTTCTTCCAAGTGTGAGCTAGTACTGACTGCTGCAGAGAACTTGAGGTGTTTTTTTTTTTTTTGTGCTTGCATGCGCACGTGCAAACAACATGTAGCTTAGGCATCATGGATGGTAAAGTGCATTCACTTTCTATTGCAGGCCAAGAGTCTGTTCCAGTCGCCACCGAGCACCCTGATGCGCCTAGACTCAAAAGTTGTGCAGCTGAACTTTGCGCAAGATCGGCTGCTTGCTTCAACACTGACAAGGTGTTATCTTGGTGATACAATCAGGTGCGCAGTTCGGTGCTGCATTGGTACTTCCTGCAGTACCTGAGTACTTCCTACAGTAGCATATCATCTGTCAAAGAGAGAGAGGGCAGGCCTATGTAGAAGCTGTAGTGTACGGTATTACATTCTGTGGCAGTGACATTTTTAAGTCAGACAGGAAGGCAGGCAGCAGACAGCGAGGTTGATGGGCACAAACATTTGCTGCCGTCATAGCAATGCATGACAAGCGGGGGGTGAAGCAGTTTGATGAAATGGAGCTCTCTAGAATGATGGAATCATTCTAAGTTTGCTGAGAGAGCATGTTAGTGTAATCAATTTTCTTTAAAAAAAAACCCTAGACCAATTGGCCGGCTTTTATTTATTAAGTTGTGAGCACTTTAGGGGGGCCAAGCTGTCATACTCTGTCGTATGCTGTCGTCGCTTTGTGGGATGTTCCATGTGTAGCATATTGAGCGTGTGCTCTTGCTAAGTAGAAGTTGTCTTCCTCCTGTTCTTGGAGCTCCTTGATGATGATGAGTGAGCATGTGGTACCACAAAGTAGAAGTCTTCTACCTCTTGTTCTTCGAACACATTGATGATAAGTGAGTGTGCTCTAGCACCAAAGAGAAATCTTCTTCGTCTTGTTTTTAGAGTGCCCCTTGATGATGATTGTGAGCACGCTCATGCAAAGGAGAATTCTTCTTCCTTCAGTTCTTCAAGTTACTTGATGATTACCACTTATCATCATCACAAAAAAAATAATTAGTGCACTTGGTGTAATGCAGGTAAAATTATGTATAAAAGAATAGGAAAAAAAAAGAGAAAGCCAGTACGAACTAGAAAGAGAAAGGAGAAAATCAGAAGAATGGAAAGAAAAAAAATTTATAAATATATAGGAAAAAATAAATAAAAATAATGAAAGAGAAAAAATACAGGAAAAAGTGGAAAGAAAGAAAAAGAAAACTGAACAGAAAAAAAGAAGGCTGCCCATCTCTGCTCTTCCTTTAGGCTTGGCATCAAAGTTGCCTTAATTTTTTCTTATTTGCTAGGATCAGAAAGCAATGTGATTAAACTTTAGTGATTGTTTTATTTTTATTGTAGGTGTTATTTGCATGTCACAACTCACTGGCAGCTCATTCAGGAGAACGGAAACTGATCTCGAAGGCCTTGCCCTACAGCGGGGCACAAACGGGACGAGACAAAACAAAGGGGGCAGGACGAGCACCCCTAATTTAGAGCTTTGTTACTCCAGCTAGCCCCACTATAGGTACTCAAGGGGCTTGCTTTTGCAGAGTGTAGGCGCTGGAAGTGAGATCACAGCAATCTTTTCCATTTGTGTGACACGGCTTAATTGTCACATACTACTCAAGGACTGTATAAAACCAATTTAGTCAGCTGGCACAATGCCAGTCCTGTCCTACATTTGTCGCTTAGGTTTAGAAAAACTCCCGTTTCGATAAAAAGTGGTGCTCTGGAGACCTGGAGTAATGTCTCCTGATGAATTCTTCTTCTTGGTTGCACTACTTTCTTGCTTTGCATTGCAGCGTCATGTTGTTCTACCAGCTGTGGTCATTGGCTTTACACTGCTTGTTTCTTTGGCGCAGGGAAAAGTTCACCCAAGTTGGTAAGAAACTGAGGGATGGAGAGTTTGGTGGCTGCTTCTACCCGGGCAGCAAGCCGCAGGATTCTATGTGCATTTACGCAGCCCGTCCAGGGTCAAGGATATGGCAGGTAACAATGGTTTATAATTCTTTGAAGCATCTAGACGTGACTTGTCGATGTCTCACTAAATAGGCAGGCAATGTACAAGCAAGAAAGAGCAGGCCACGCAGGAATAAAAATAGCTAAGAAAGTGAATGTTTGTTTGTCTGTTTTCTTGTGTGCATTTTCCAGTGCTTAACATCAGGTGACCTGTACTGGCAGACCTGTGTGTTCTTTGGTAGGTTTATCTTGCTTCATTGGGACAAGTGTGATTAGAGCACAGAGGACAGTGTTCCATTTTTTTAAGACTTTTGTTCCTCTAAAATTCTTTCTATGCTTTTCTATGAGCAGCAAGGTTCTAATAGCTCAGTCAACCCTTTGCCTAAGCTGGCTGAAGGTTATGTATGATGTGTCGACTGTTGAGTGGTCTGTCTATTCTTACAAATTTTTCTGGTGGCTCACAGTTTTCTTTGATTACCTGGCAGCTGACAAGTATGGAAGACTTTCCATTAACCTATTGCTACAAATGCCATGACAACCAAGTAAACTCGCCTTGCATACTACTGGTGTTGTTATGAGTGTCCGAGGGCATGTATGTTTTCTGATCACCCGCTGCTGCTGATGAATAGTTAATGGTTTAGAATTCATTGAGCATTTTCATTTCGAAATCAAAGGACTGAATTAATGCTCTGCGCATGCAAGCTGTTGTCAAGTAGGTGTCATACAGTCTTGCGTTGCCTGCCACAGTGGTCTAGTGGCTAAGGCACTTGGCTGTTGACTAGCAGGTAGCGGGATCAAATCCCAGCCGCATTTTCGATAGAGGCGAAAATACTTGAGGCTCGTGTTCTCAGATTTAGGTGCTCGTTAAAGAACCCCAGATGGTCAAAATTTCCGGAGCTCTTCACTACAACGTCTCTCATAATCGTATGGTGGTTTTGAGATGTTAACCCTCCACCCAACCCCCCAAAAAAAAAGTCTTGCGTTGTACAAGTTGTAGCTGTTCTTTGGCGTCTTCTTGTGCAGGCTGATCTCAAGGGCAGTGTGCTCAAAACTCACCAATTTAAGGAAGCTCTTGCCATCAATTCTGTCAAGCTAGTTACGTATAGGTAAGTAAGTGCTCTCACTGCTCCTGTGCTCATTACAGAGAAAAGTGAATTGAGTTACAAAGTTGAGTGTCTGGTCATGGACTACCCTTAGCACTTGGTGAGAAAACAACTCCTGTGGATAGCAGACACTGCTATGAAAAACAAAGCCAAATCTTGCAGTCTTGTGCGATAAGAAGAATTTAGCATTAGAGCTCAAAGTTGCCATTTTCTCAGGTGCCCACCTTTCGTACAGAGGCCCATCCTCACTCGCTTCATAGCTGACTGTGCCCGGTGGCTGAGACGTCGAACAGCGTTTAGATTACCATGGGTTGCCACCACGCGCCACCTCTGCACTCCATACTCTGGTAATGTTACCCAGTGAGCCATGCTCCCATGCGTGGGAATCACAATGGCAAACAGCAGTAGCCCTTCATCATGCGCTAATGGTCATGCTGACATAACGTCTTTTAAAGGCACAGCCCCTTATGGTAACGGCTTCTCCGTTGGCATTGGCATTGTGTGCCGTAGCCACCGCTGACAATGACGATGGTGCTGATGATGATGAAAAACAAACGCGTTCCAGACCACACATTCTCTTTCTGCCATCACGGCGCAACACATGCAAGGAACCCACTGTACGCCATGACGATGACGCTGTTGACAATGCAGATGGTGACGATGGTGATCGCAGACAACGACAGGCTTGTGCAGTAGGTCTGTATGCTCCTATGATGCATTTCGTATGACTGGAAACGACCAAGAATCACCATGGAAACATGCCCAGACCTCGTCTTTTCCAACTTCAAGCTAGATCCGATGCCGCAAAGCAGTAATAATGAAGGCAAAACAACATTCACGACTCAACACAACAAACCAGTTATGACCAATAAACATTTTACATAACTGTACGCAGCTTGGCACTCATTTAGTACATGCCTGAGTGGTCAAATGTCACTGGTGAGTTACGGTAACCCTGAACGATCCCACAGCTTCGCCCACTCATCATCATTCACTTCATGGATGTGCCGGGTTTTTTCCTCATGCTGTCCCTTCCTGCTCAGCGTCTGGCACGCACGTTGGACCCACAGAAGAGAGAACACTGAAAGCACGTGAAGAACCCCTGTAACTCCGCTCGTTTTTGACATATTCAATGGATTTTAGTGATAATCGACTTATGAGTCAATAAACTCGAATGCTGAGGTCATTCAATAATTACTTGGAAAAGTGGTTCATTATCCTTCAAAATATAAATTTTGATACAAAGGCCACATTTTTGCTACAGGTGTGCGTATGATTTTTGTTGTTTTGCTGTCACAAAATGATCCTGTCTTCCGGTATACCTTGTACTCTTGTATTGTTTTTAACCTGTTGCATGTTGTTTCATCTGTGTAAGGAGGGGGTCTCCAAAAAACCATTCAACTAATCACGCTTGTGTTTACTCAATTTGCCAGGTCCGATACCAGTACTCTTGGAAGCGCCGCATCCCCTGCTGCCTCAACAACAGCATTTACAAAACTGCTGTCTATATGGGCAAGGTACGATTTCACAGGCATGCTTCTTGTCCTTTCTTTGGGTCATTTGTAGTCCACTTTCAAGTTGTACAGCATCATTACCTCAAATAATTAATGTTACTATACTGAGAAAAATGATCAAGGGGAATTTATAGGTTTTGTCATCTTCTGTGCCATATAATTTTTCTTTTAATCTTGAAATATAGCAAAGGAAAGCAAGCTAAAAATTAAATTTCCTTTGAAATGATAACTTAAAAGAAAAAAATTTATGTATCGCGAGGCGAAAAAACGAACACAGGAACGAATAGACTGAGAAGACAGAGCGCTCTGTCTTCTCAGTCTATTCGTTCCTGTGTCAGTTTTTTCGCCTCGCCCTACATAAATTTCTTTCAAATGTTTCACCAACAAGCCCACATCGCCACTCTTGTTGATAACTTAAGTTTGACACCAGTTGAATAATCTGCCTGATATTTCTTATGTTGATGGCAGAGCGCATATAAATATGTCTTGGTACTATTCTTTGCAGCAATCATAGTTCGCCATTTCTAATATCGTGGAGTTCCAATGGCCTTTATGTAATCAATCCACAAGAAGGAGAAATAGTCCTATGGAATGATGAGCTGAAAGGTGAGAAAACAAGATGAAATTTATGTTCTGCTGTTTTGTGTTAGTTTATGTGTGCAATGAAACGTCCACACCATAAGCCATATGTATGTAGTTGAAACCTCTACTCGCAAGGATATGCATTGACTTTATCAGGGTGATATGCCTCTAATCTCTTTCAATAGCCTAAGATACGATGAGAAATTCGAAATTACAATGTAGTTTGTTAGCCTTATTGTGATGACTGTCAGTTACTCTTAGTGCAAAACTTTAATTAGTCGCTGTGCTTTTTCTCCTATTTATAAACTATTTATATGCTTGCACGGCCAATCAAAATGATGAGAAATCTCTGTGATGTGTGGTTAATTGCGAACAAAGTAACCATGCATGAATATGTCTCAGTACAATAAATAATTATAACTTTGTGTTTGAGCCGTAGTAGATTTAATCTAACTCAAACGTCATCAGAGCCATTCATTAAATTTTTTTTTTAAATCCTTGAATAGAAGTGCTATGTCAATGCTGCAGTTGTTTTATTAAGAGAAATGAAGCTAATCTTATGGTCCTGCTTTCATCTTTTCAGATGTGAAGGATTTGAGGTGCGTTCGCAACAACATTTACATCCAGTTACACAGTGGTGAATTTTGTACCTGTTCCCTTCTGACGCCAGTGCAAGCCGTCTTGTGCTTCTTGCAACACAGTCATGCAACGCTGTGTGGTCAGTTTCTGTGTCAAAACCAGCTCCTCATTCCCAAGCCCGCCTTTGAAAAGACCGTGCCGAGTGAACTGTGCTTCGATCTCCACGACAAACTGCAAGAGGCTGGTCAGATCTCATTGGCTGCATCTGTCGCAAAGATTCTCCTGGACAACTATGACGTCGACATCACTAAGAAGCCAGCCAAGCCGAAGGCCAATCTCACGAAGGAAGACAGTTTAGACTCATCGTCATCTAACCCCGCGCACGTCTCTGTCGAGCGTGCACCAGCGAAGCGGCGTAGCAGGGAAGCCCAGAAATCCAGAGACGAATGGGGCGTCTCGTCTCCTCGTCATGTCCGCTGTCACTCGTCAGAGCCCATCAAGACGCACGTGGTGTACAGCCCGAGACCAGCGCGAAAGACGGTAAGGCGCGGGAGCGACCCTGCACCACCGAGCACAATAGAAAAGACTCTTCCATCAGAGAGCTCTTTGAAAGTGAAGCCAACCAAAGCATGTAGTCCAACGCCGGCTCGGAGAAGCATTGGCCCGTCTAGCACTCAGAGAGAGAGGAGTCTGAGCCTGGACGCACCTCGACAGGGAGCACACGAATCTCAGCCACCACGAACACTCTCAGAGAGGCCACGGCAGCTACCGACCGCAGCCAAGAGCCCCGCGCTCGTTGGCCTCAGTGTCGGAAGCCGAGATCAAAACAAGGTACCAACAAAAGTCAACAGCGGCAGCAGCTCGGGCAGGGAGACCCCTGAGGACGCAGAAGTGTCACCGACCCCAGGGTGCTCTGAGGTTGAGCGGGGCAACAACAAAAAAGCTTACGGGAGTGCTCTGCGCATTCTGCCAGCCATTCCTGCATCGCCTCTGGATTCGCCCATGAGTCCGTTAGACAGGGTTGACCCAGAGGTGCTGGCCAGCATGTATGCAGAACAAGATGTGGGCTATGAAAGCGTCTACCAGTACCTCAGCTTGGGCGTCTATGGTTCGAGCCTTGTACCGGCTGCCTTCACAATGCGGGGAGCTGACCTTGCTCAGCTGGCTAATGTTGCTGACCTTACGAAGCTTCGAGATACGTGAGTGCTCTCAAATATGGCCATTTTGGTGGGTATAAAAAAGACATGGTCGGCCTTTCGGAAGAGTTCTACTGTAATTGTTGCATCATAATATATAAAGGGATGAAATGAGCAGATCCATCTATTGCTTGTTAGTATCTAGCAGCGTCTTTGTGCTTTATGATGCATGTCCACAAAATAATTGTCTATACTATTGTTTAAATCACCTAACAAAAAAAAGTGCCAATACTAAACAATAGTTATTACTTATGTATAAGTTGCATTTCTGTATTCTAGTAGTGTATTAATGATGTATATATATAGTTGCACTATTTGTGGTTATCAAATTTTCAGGCATTTAGGGTGGGGTAAGTCGACAAGTTGGACCAGTTGGTTGGGAATCATATTGAGCTTGGTTAACAGCCAAGTTCAACATACACAGTGTAAACCAAGTTCAAGATAATGGATGGACTCTGCTGAAGTTAAACAGGGATGTGATTAAAAATTACTGGGAAAAACCTTCGTCTTTCAGGGCACACAAAGTGGCCTAATTATTGTGCCAGTAGCATGACCATATGTTTTCATAGCATCTAACATGGAAATTTGGGTTCCTCACAACTCGCCCTTGAAAATTTTCAGTAGGAGCTAGTGAGAGAAATTTCATTCTTTTAGTGCAGCCAAACTAAGCTGACGGATGTCAAATACCAGTTCTATTGAAGGTGCTGCGTAATTCGATGTGGCTTTCACCTCGAGAACGTGTCATACCATGGTTGTGCCAGAATTATTGATGGCATGTAGGCTTGGCTTCAAGTTTGTTGTTTTGATTGTTCCACAAAAAGCCTTGGTCACATTAAGAGAGGTTGTGAAATTAAACTTTGTTTATTCTGTAGTCTTTCATCAAGGATATCCAATGGGAAGGACACCATACTGAAGAATCTCCGTGGCCTTGAAAGCAAGTTGAAGTACTTCTCAGTGGACCAGGTGGCAGATGTGGGTCTCGCATCTCCTTTGTCTGTGGTACCAGAGTGCACTCCAGGTGCGTTTCATGCTGTGCAGTCCGAGTTGTCTGACTCATCATAAGCAATTTGCAGACATCACTCTGAATGCCATAATGCAAAGAGCAAGTAAAAATATGTGTTGATAGGTGTACTATTAGTGTTGCATGTCTTCATTTGTTAATGACATAACTCAGTGTAACCGAACTGTGCAGGCCTATACATTGTTTTGTGTAAATGCCCAAGCAAACAATGTTAAGCCAAATTCAAAGCAAGAGTGCACAATAAGCATGAAAGCATACGAGCTTTCATATAAAAGGAAAGGTCTCACAGTCGATCTCGGATATATCAAACTCGAAGAGAATCGCAAAATAATTCGATATATCAATAATATGAAATAAAAAATATGCACATTTACGGCCTAATTAAAAGCATTTTGGGCCTAAAAAATTATTACATGCACTAACATAATGATTCACTCACAGTATAATGAACAAGGTATGAACTGCAAGTTACCGCAATTTATTTCGCATAAAAGTGGTTATGATGCATCTAAAGTCATCACCTCTCCCGAAAAAAAAAAGTTTACGACGGTGCTTTACTTGATGTTGTTCTAAGCCGCAGACATAATTTTTATCGCTACGTGCAGGTCAACGTTCTGTTCAACTCCCGAACAAGGATTTGTCAGGGATGGAGTGAGAAGTACACAAGCACACAAGGTGCAAAAGACAACGCCAAGCCATGATGCTTAGTTTCTTCAGTCAACATGTTTTATTGATGTTACTTGTGGCTTTGTAGCTGGCAGCCGCTGCTTTTAGCTGCTTTGATGCAGAAAGCTAGTAAAAGCGTAGCCTCCCAAATGCGTTTAAAACTGAAAACACCAAAAAATACATCACGAGGGTGCACATTTCGAAGATTATTCTTTTCAGGCTCACATGGCAAGTTAAGGTCCCTAGATGAAACAAGTTTCCAAGGTAGCGTCACTCATTGCTCTCAATGCCGTCCTCCTCACTTTCGCTTACTCCTCCTTTTCTCTGCTATCCAGGTCTGTAATTGCTCCATTCCTTGCACGTGACCTTGCAAATGGCTGGTGGTGTTATTTATTATTATGCAAAAGGTTCAAAACGAGTACGCATGCGCATATGGCTCCAGCCAGATTTTCACCGTGACCAGAGTAGCCAGGATACAAACTGAAGAGGAGGAGCATTTCAGTTGGCCAAGATTGTTTGGTGGTGCTCGCTCAATGCAATATCCGAGTTTTTCAATAATGCTGAGTTGGCATAAAAAAACAGAAAATGGTTTCGTTCTCTTCAATTTACCTTGTGCTATCCGAAATGAAGCATGCCATGAAGTGTATTTATGAAACATATCACGCGAACGCTTTCGTGCAACGCTGTCGACAAAAGTCAACGCGGATCTGCGAAGCGAGTTTATTTGTCGGTTTTTATTGAAACACCAGGAGCGCATATAATGCGCGTCTAGGGCATGCCAGTTGGTACAAATACTTGTGCGTATGCGTACATATCCAGAACAGCCGGAGCGTGTAATCAACGCCCCTTCAGGAACATTTCGTGCTTGATCAGTTGACCAGAACGCGGCATAAAGTACTGAAACACGCTGCTTCGGGACACCTCACCATTAGAACTCTTACTTTTCAGGAATATCTGCGTACCGCACCAGAATCAATTTGCATTACGATTGTCAAAACGGGCACATTAAAAAAAATAAAACCCTCATCGCAGTGCTGCTAGTCAAGCGTTCGTACCAGTTTGGCCGTGGTGTTTCCTTGCGTGTGCACAAGCCGGCTGTAATCACTCGTCACAACGTCTCGCCATGTGGTCACTGACAGGATCCAGTAAAAAGTGCATTCACTGAGGCACAGCATGAACAAAACACATTTGGAGAACTGGACTAGTTATAACAGAACGAACTACGATGTACGACGCGAGACGCCATGGCTATTGGTGTAAAATATATAACTGCACAGCGTTGCCAGTTAAGTAATGCACATCCCGCTTGCTCTTGTGTTGCACCGTTTATGTTCATAAAAGTAACCGTTTAATAGTACTCATTTCATTCTATTTTTCATTTACATCTATTCACTGTTGCAACTGAACCCAAACATTCGCTTTTTGATGAAACTTTTGAACCTTCTACGAAGCGCTTCAAGAACATCGGCGAGGATAAAAGGGTACGGTGTAGCTACCTTGGAAACTTGTTTCATTTAGGGACCTTAGCCATAGTGCGCTAACAAAAAAGGAAGGGAATGCAAACATTCCAATGAGATCGCCGAGTCACTTCGCATTCATATCTTAGTGTTCCCGGCAATCGGTCTTTTGAAAAAAGTCACAGCTTTGCCGCAAAGACGAAGCAATGAACGCGATAGGAACAATTTGAAAAGTCACGCGCAGAGTGGAAAACAGATTGAAACGTGCCCCGCGTTTCCCGCACACAAATGACACACGAAACGTACTCACAGGTATGGATGCATGCGAATAAGCGTCTCATTTGTTACTTCGCTGAGTCTAAAAAGTACACGCTTTTTGCAAACGGAGACTAAAATGATTGCATTTGCGCCCCCGGTAACTACAGCAGAATCGTTCCACGTAAAGCCCGAGGCCAGCCAAGATGTACGATCCTCCCCTCCTCGCCACCGCAAGATAAGAGCGAGCGAGAAGCATAGCTCCCCTTTTCTAAGCCGGGCAAACTACGCGTATGAGATTAGAGTGGGCGCTGCTGCGTGATGTGGCGACGTGCGCTCATTGCACCACCTTTCTGGTAATGCCGAAAACATAGCAGCGGTAAGTGGTAGATATAAATAGCTTGCTGTTTGAATGGTGAAGAACGTTCTCCGGGGTGGCTCAGTGGTTAACGCCTCACTTTCACGACGCAGAGGTCCCACATTCGAGTCCGTGCGCCGGAGTGTTTTTTTCTGGATTTTTTTCTTCCTTGTGTTTTCACATATATAGATACGTATACATATACGGTACATGACATCGACGCCGGCGGCGAAATCTAGCTGAGAGTGTTCATATAATTGCTATCGCAATAAAAATTGCCAGGCCTGCGCGGAGCGCGCAGTACAGTCACAGCGAAAGCTGAAAGAGCGGCTTTTCAAAGCCTTTTCTAATCACTCTTTGGGTAACTGCTACAAGCACACTTGCTGGGTACCCACTATGCCATAAATAACCATAATTGCTGTATAATAGGCTGGAATTCACCATTCTATCCTTCATCATCATTCAGAGAAACATGGTATTCAGTGCAGACTTCCAAAAAAATTTGTGCAAATTTTTTTGTGCAGTGGCTGGCGATGATAAAGAGTTATGCCTGAAGTGGGTATGCGACACAGTTAATATATCATCAATAAGAAGTTTTTTTTAATGGGTTGGAGCGTTGAACGATTCACTCGTTATGCAATTTGCATTGTGATGCCTGGTTGCTCCTTTACTGTTCTAAAACATTTTATTACTCATATTAACGCGATTCCTTTCCTGACATCAAGGCTACTTAAGGAAAGTTTAAAAATGAGTTCCAAGCACCAGCATGGTTCAGAGGTGGAATACTGGTCTGGCACGCAGGAGGCCCGGGTTCAAATGCCACTGTGTTCTCGATGTTTTTTGTTTAAAAATTTTTTTTCTTAGTTCGTGCAATAGTGGTTACAGACACCAGCGGTGGCGGCAGCGGGAAACAACTAAGGCACCACACGAGACCTGTGTTGTGATATTATAACAGCTTTCTCTGTAAAACACTACGCATGCGCGTTAAGACCTTCAGATGGCGCATCAAACGTACCGGTGCATTCGCAAGCACCGTTCAACGAACCATATGAGAGCGATAGAATAACACCTCCATTTTTTCACCTGCGCACGAAAAGGGATCAGTACTTGTTAGAACGTGGCCAAAATTGATCACTATTTCCTAGGA
Organism: Rhipicephalus annulatus; assembly: GCA_013436015.1. Taxonomy (NCBI): domain Eukaryota; kingdom Metazoa; phylum Arthropoda; class Arachnida; order Ixodida; family Ixodidae; genus Rhipicephalus; species Rhipicephalus annulatus. The sequence continues at coordinate 450,998 of WOVY01012905.1, forward strand.
AAAATGCACTTTCTGTGCGTTGGTGTGGCGCAGCGTTCACTATGGCAGATGTGCCGCTGTGCGAGAGTTCGATATACGGGTGCATTGGTCCCATACTTTTGCATAGGAAATTCAAGGGGTTTTCTTAACTGTTTGATATAGCCAATAATTGCAAGTTTGATATATCCGGGATCAACTGTAAGTGACAGCTAATGCACTTTTCTGAAGCCTTCTCTACCATGCATTTTAGCAAAAAACTCTCAAATTAGGTGCATAGGCAACTCTACCCTATTTGTAGTGTAGTAATATTACTTATTGCCTTTTTCTTTTTTTTTTATTACAGCTGATCCTAACTTAAAGCCTGGAGAAAAATTCAGCAAGCACCTGACTCCAAAGGATGAGTTTTGGTCTTTTCTTCCCAGTGTGAACAGTAGCTTCATAGAAGCAACCTTGCGGGCAAGGTAAAACTATAATCTTTTGTAATTTGTCTTGATTTGCTTTTTTTTCCTGTCCTTCTTTTGCTCTATTTGTATTTCAGCTTTATGATTTTTTCTGAATACTTATGAGAGTTGCAAATTAATGCCAACAGTGACATACACTATGACAAGTGACAAAAAAATTGCCATTTTGTCTTGAGTCTGCTATTTTCAATAATTTGAGACTGTCATTACTAAATTTTCTTCATGTGCAAGCATCAGCAGAGTTAGTTATATAGCTCATCTTTCTCCATAATTTACGATGACTAATGTTTACTGCACTTGTTGAGTTTCACCAAAAAGTGTTGTGCTTGATCGTTAGCATATTTGTGTTTCTTTTTTTCAGCGCAAGTGCAAATGACCCCAGCATATTATACCATGGTCCCAGCCTTGTCATGGTTCTTGAAGAATGGCTCGAAGCTTTACATTCCACTCAGATTTCCATAGTCAACCAGATAGCATCCACGGAGACTGCAAAACTTCCTGCCGTTATAAGCCACTGTGATAGTGTACAGAAGTCTCCCGATGAAACATTCTCTTCTCCCAGCTCCCGCTGCGACACCAAAATCAGCGAGCAACTGAACCTTATAAAATCCATCTTCACGAGCGATCCGTTTCGTCTCCCCTCCGAAGTGGCCGAGAAAGCCAAGGAGCTGGCAATGCTGTGCTTTCAGACCCGAACCCTCGGCACCGTGGAGAGAGTCGCCGCAAAGGTGTCCGAAGTCGAAGGTCGCGAGAAGCTCGCATCATCAATGTACAACGGCAGCTCCGCGGCCACAGATGTGAAGCTGTCCAAACACGGTAGTACAAATTCGCTTTGCAGCGAGGACGCTTCAACGCACTGTGACCTCAGTCTCTCTATGCGGTCCTCGGCATCCGAAAAGTACGGGTTCCACCTCTCTGACATGCCGACCGTTGACTCGTGCAGCGAATCGGCCATGTTCCAGAGCATGTCATCGTCTTGCGGAGGTCTCTCAATCAACCTGGACTTCAGGCCTGAGGAATCGGTGCAGCAGCCCAGTGCACCCTCTGTGAGAAAGGCGTCCTTCAGTCAGTGCAGGCAAGAGACGAACGGTGACAGAGCTGAGGGTGCAAATCAGCAGCGAGGTTCCGAAGAACTTGCCACTGTTCCAAGTGCTTCTCCCAGTCATTCTCCCCTTACAGAGAATGAGAGTGTTGGAGCGCATAAAGCCATAGCAGTGCCAACAGAGGGCTCTAGTGTTCTTAAAGACGAGTGTTTGAATGCTGTCAGTATGAATGGTTTTGCATCGCACCAAGGAGCGAATTCATGTGAGAGTGTTGCAGGCGAGGGTTTCACAGGCCAAAGAAACTTGTCAGTTTACAGTGATCTGTCGCCTAGTCAGGGTTCCCAAAGTGAAGCTACATCAGTGTCCTGGATGCCAATGATTCCACAGAGTAAGGAGAAGGCAGAGTTGTTCAGAAACCACGTGAACGATGCCAAAACTGCACTCTTCATCCGGTATTACTTTCATCTCCTCGACCTTGAAGTTTTGTGGGATGTTGTGCAACTGACAGAGAGTCCGTGTTTTGAGACGTGGAGCACAGTGGTGTTGGGTGTGCTTCAAGAGTTGAAGGGTCGACATCGGAACGAGGGTGGTCCTGAACATCTAGTCATGATTGCACAGCAGATGCAAAACATGGCCGGTCGGCCGTGGCTGCTCCTTGCCTACTTTATGCTGTAAGTTACATGTTAATGTTCCATCTTGAAAACGTATGCTATTTCAATTAATGTCCTTAACAGCTGTGTTTTAGTTCAGTTAAATGCAGTTTGCTAAACTGAAACATGCAGCTCAGTGGCACTCAGGTGCCATACACACATATCACAGCTAAATTTAAGACATGTCATTGGCCCAATCAGAGGAGGATTGTGTACTCATGTTTGTTGACCAGAAGAATATTGTCCTAAGGCTGCTGCTTTTTTTTTTTTTTGCAAACACAATTTCATTCCAAGATTTGAAGGGGGTGGAGCTACTGGAATTCAGAAGTGCATGTAAATTATTTCTTTTTTTATTTGAAATTTCTCACAGGCCTTTTGGGCATTGTGTAAGGGGGGCTCTAAAATAACATCAATGAGCAAAAAATGTAAAGGAATCGAACACCACTAGCAAACGACAATTAAAAAAAATTTAATGCTTCATACATAACATGTACATAACGCATAATACATAGTGAATAAATATGTGGTGTATACATAATAGTGGTACAATACACATATATACATATACATACACCTGTATACAAAAATTGTGCTTTTATTAATGGACAATCAACTACTTCAGTGGAGATGGGCAATTAGTTGTTGGTGTATTTGTCGGGGTTGGACAATGAAGCTATGTTGTCTGGCAGGTTATTCCATAATATAATGGCTCATGGGAGTGCTCATGAGTTGAATGTTAATGTACGACCATATATGCATGTAAAACTTTAATTATTATGTAATGTTCTGAATGTTCGGAATGGCACATTGAGATGAAATGAACGTGACCTGTCAGAGTGGACATACTTGTGGAATAATGCTAGTAGAGCTATGTCACGGCGCATTGCTAAGGACTGTAGGCAAAGATAGGTTTTAATTCATGTGATACCGTTGTAGTACATATAGTTTTGTGATATGAACCGTGCTGCCCTATATTGGATGTATTCTAGTGCGTTGACCATGTTATTAAGATGTGAAGACGAAATGGAGGATGCGAACTCAAGTTGAGGGCGAACAAAGGTGAGGTGAGCTACTTTATGAGCCCACCTTATGTAGGAGGCAGGCCCTATTAGTCATTTTTATGGCATGTTTCTAAGCCAGCCTGCCTAAAATGACATCTCTTATGATAATGTAAATGTGTTTCCTTGATAGCTTTTTGCTTCCTTTGCTAGAGCATGCTAAGATAGACGAGGGTGTTCTTATCTTTATTTATTTATTTACTTACTTTTGCACAGCAATGTGCAATTTCAATTAATTGGCACCTTTCTTCTGTCTGTCTGTCTTCACAACTACTATTTAGTAATGTAATCGGAAATCTTCATGTTCTAAGATGGCCACTGATCCGTTTGAATGTCAGAATAGGGCTCTAGGTCAGGTAAATGTAATCAGCATGGAAAAAGATTACGTGATAGAATGAGGTCAACAAATTTGTAAGCATGAGATGTGGTCAATTGACTCAATAAAGAGGTGAATGGGGATTTATCGTCTGACTGCGTGCACTTTCCAAATGCAGTAATTTCAGAGCTGAAAGGCTTCTTGTGGAATAGCACATTATATTATTATAACTACTGCTTGCTGGAGCAAGACATGTCAAATTGCATATTTTTGCACCTTTGATTTCACTCTGTGACACACTGTGTTTTGTCTGCGAGCACAAGCAGTGTGCTGTCGCAGCAGGTCACATGAACATAACACTTTGGTCATTTTGTTGTTCATATTAGATTCAGAACTGTGACACACTCCGTGCATAATAATGGCTACTTGTTTTGCAACATAAAAGTATGAAACAGTGTTTCGGCAAGTTATGTGGCACATACCTCCGTCTTGCTTGCAAATGTTACAGTTAAACTACACTACTTTTTTTATCACATATGCGTGCAGACAGAAGCCAAGATTCCACATATTTGTCTGCTACATAGGAATCGAGTAGTATAAGTACCATAACTGTGGTATTATCTTGTAATACCACGGAACTGTTCCCACTCTTCAGTGTTCCTTGTCGTACCGGACATAACCTAATAGTTTTTTTGTCTAATAGTCATAATAGTTTTTTTGTCTTTGTGTTGCTTTATAAAGCATCTTGTGCGTTTCAAGATTGCAAAATGGTTGCCACGTTAGCTCGACTTACCATTTGATTTTTATCAGTCCTTTTTGTCCAAACAATCAATCATAAGCCACGCGAGAAAATTTCCGCGTTTCTAATTAGCAGCGACGCTCTCCTGCAGATTGCACGAAGTGGCGCAGGACAAAGCAGCGGACGCCTTCGCCAAGAAAGCCAGCAGTCTGTCGGCAAGAGACATCCTTTACTTTACTCAGCTGTGCAAGGTGGAATCCCTTTTTCTCGGAGCCATGCAGGGTGCTCTAAGCTGCTTCACCTTGCCGCAGATGTAAGTGCACACATTTATCAACCACGCCTTTCAGAGTGTTTCGCGCTTCTACTAAATTTAAGAGCACACCTGTTCTAGGGCTGGGCCTGATGATAGATGAGTATACTCTTTGCATGTCATGCTCTAGTTCCCAGATAAGGTGGTAGCCAGACAGTGATATGGGGAAAGGCGGCTCTACGATGAATATGGCCCAAGGTCACTGTAGCAGGGTGAGATAAGCAGGGCGAACGGAGGAAGTGCCTCAGACAGGCTGGCCGACGTTTCGATAGAGGGGCCTATCTTTGTCAAAGTCGCCTTGTTATTCTTCATGTCTTGGTTTTAAGGGGGTTGGTATGGACGCCATGTATGAGCAGGATGGGTGTGACAAGCGCTGGCATCTCGGCTCTACAAACAACGTAATCACAGACACTCACAGAAATTCGCAAAACATCACGGGAAATTGCAAAAAATCATAGAGAAAACACACAAGAACTATAGCTCTGCCCTTTCTGCAGATTTCACACTGAGTGGAGCTGGGTTAAGTTTTTCTTTGCTCAAAATAGCAAAGACAAAAGCTGTCACTCTATTCTCATTGTAAAGGTGAAGCTTCACGGCGGTGGCATACGTTCAGCTGTTGGGTTGACCTTGACAGTTAAACGACATCAGAATCTCGACACTTCTGGAACTGGCCAATACCAGGTACTTCAGAAACACAGTGCTTTTACGTTTTCCTCAACAGTAGTAGCAATTTTACATGTACAATCCATGAAAGTATGCCTGTTTTTTGCGCAAGGAAATAACGAGGGGCGGTGTCAAGGGCAGAGGCTTTGACTGTTTATTGAACATATAGTACAACGAAATATATAGACACAGACATGCTGAACAAGGTAGGTAATGTTCCAGTGCATACCACCTTAATCTCAACCTGTGATTTCAGAACTTTCTCTCTGCCATCGAGAGACACAGTGAAGTATCAAGGATACATAAAGAACCTTGTGCTTTTATGTGGATTGGCTGCAGCTATTCATGTCCCTTCTGCCCAGAATCTGAATCTTGTTCAGGCATGCTCACACTTATGTGAATTGCATTAAGTCAATAATTGTGCCCCATCTTAACATTTTAGCAAAAGCTTGTGTTCCACGCACGCTCATTGACACACCTTCCTATCTGGCCAGCATACATTTTGTTGCAGGATAGTGGAAATTTATGACCAATGCCAGCGGCACATTTTGTGTATGACTCGATCGTAATCTGGAGTTTGTAATCGTAATAGCAATCGTAATAGCTCTCAAGCCACTGGACACATGACCTGAGCTGCTGTTAGCCTGTGCCCAGTAGGGCGCCTGGCAGTGGGCAGGCTACTTTGCATGCTCAAGAGATTACGGGCACTGGGGATGCAGATCCAGTCATTCTACAAATCCTGAAAGCGTTTCCTACAAAAGCTGTTGTAGAAATTCTGTTGTGTTTCTGTTCACTTCTTGTTATCTTTGATCGAATATCTGTTGAGATTCATTTAAATGTAATGTAATTTCTATACATAGAGTCTACAGTTATGAGTATACAGTTAAATGAATTCTCGCTAGTGTGTTCAGCGGCTCGGAAACATTTATTTATTTATTCATTTATTAACATGCCCCTAAGGGCTCTTCTTACAAGAGTAATACATAAAGGAGTGAGTGCATTCGAAAATGAAGGAGTGCATTCGAAAATGAAAATAAAAGAAATGTGGAAAAAAAATTGGGAAATTTTGGAAAAGTTTCGTGTAGGAGTTAGTGGTGTGCCTTTTAAAGAGATTATGGCGCTGCAGTTTGAAGTGTGCATTCTTGGCTTCCTGGTTTGCAAGTGTACGTGTGTGTGTACTTCTAGGCTCTCATCACTGCGCAAGTACCTTGAAAATGAGGAAGTTCGATGGGAGTGGGTGACACAGTGCTTGCAATCTGTAAATAACGAGTGCCTCAAGTGTTCCTGCGGAGCTCCGAGGTGAGCAAAGTTCCTAAGAGGATATACGCTTCCAATTCATACTTCGACAGCTGCACATGTTCTGCATGCGGGCTGTTTGTTACACTTGCTTCATTACGTTTGGATTTTAAAGAACATTAAATCAAACCCATAAATATCCTGCAGTATTACAAGCACTCATAAAAGTGTCAAGCTTGAGTGAGTGTTTGTGTGCCATCAAAATACCATGAAGCAGCAAACCTTTTTTCAGAAATTGCGGTTTGACACCAGCTTAGGATAGAAATCCTGGTTATGTTGTTGCCAGCTGCAGCATAGCCATCTCCAGGTCACATTAACAGAAAAGGTCCTATGAATCTCTTGTATTCTGAAAAATGTTCTAAGCCCATTTGCTGCTTGCTTTTCCTGACTTTTTTTTTTTCGTTTCAGCTACAACTCGCACAAAAGTAATTGGCCTATGTATGAGCACTTAAAAGCTGTTTTGTGCAACAAGGACTGGATCTCCCAGAAGAGCTTGGAGCTTTGTCGGACATACGCGTAAGTAAAATGTGTTTGTTGTTTCGTTCCTTTCGGTTTGACGACACCTGCAGCAGCTCTTTAACCATGGCAGATAAAATCGATAGAAAACTCTTCCTTACCATAAATCAGAAGGTGAACGGGATGATCATCATATCAGTAGTTGTACTAGCAGTGATAGTAGTAGTACTGGTAGCGGTCACAGTAACGGTAGAAGTAGTACTTGCAGTAGCAGAAGTACTAGTAGTAACAAAGCAGTCTTAGTAAAAGTAGTAGTTGTGTGCAGTGTTTGCAAAGAAAGGTGACTGCCCTGGCTAGTGCAGCAATGTCATAGGCATCACGTAGATACAATATATTGTCATAATGTCGTGATGGCACGCAGCAAATCGTTTACCTTTTATTGCCGAGTGTTGTGAATTCGCGACATACCGAAAAACTCCGAGCAAGCGAGTCACAAAATGCATGCCGTCATGAGTGCCGGCTGTCAAGTATGCATCGAGAATGTAGCTTTCAGAGTGAAAAATCTAGCGCCGACTCGTCTAAGGCATGTTATGCTAGAAGCACTTGTTTTGTAGCTGATGGCGAAAAGTACGTGGCACGTGCAACAGCTATTGCTTCAATTTTTCTTGCCTGGGTGATGTACTAGGTTCTATCTTCAATAATTTTGTTTACTTGGTGTGTACGCACTCAAGAGAAGGCACATGACATGTTACGTAGTTCTGAAGCATGTTTTTTATTGTAAGTTTCTCGCTTCTGTGGCAAATGGAGGATTTGCGACGTACATAAAAGTGTGCATTAATGTAGCATTTTAGGTAACTTCACTGTGAAATTATTGAAAGGTAGCTATTTAAAGCTGGAAAGTGGAAACAATTTTTATTTTGTATGGCAGTTTCATAATTTAGTCATTAAAGGGTTATTAGGGCCATAGCTAAAGTCGGATACAACTTTAAGTAGGCAAATGATGCGAGGCATCTCTCTGTGACCAAGAAAAGTCGTCTACCTCATGCACTCAACAATGTCTTCAAGGGTGAGGTCAGCAACCACGCGGTGTATGACGTCAGTTGAGAGTGCGCGCTCTTTAGTGCAGGCTTTTGTTTCACTGCTTTAAAGGAAGTTGCACCGGGCTATGGCTACTTTTATGACTGGATTACTGTACTGTGGACAAGACCATTTGGTTACTTGTAACAGTTGCTTTCATACTTTCACCCATTTTAGGTTTTGGCCTGGCTATCTCTGTGCACTGAAACACTTGGGCCATCGGACAGAGCATCTTGTAAATGTGATACAGTTGGGAGATGCTGAGCTGCTTATGCCGGACAATTTTCTAGGTAAATATTTTTTGCCAGTTATCATATATCGATATTACACTTGTATTTGCTGGCAACTGATTTGTTTTCGGTTTCTGTAAAACTGTGTTACTATCAGAATCACAACTATACATAAAAAAATGCTGAAGTGGAAAGATTAACCTATAATTCTTCTTGATGGACAGTCTGGAATGCCTAGCAATGTTGTTCGTTTCATGCCAAATATACTATGTCATTTCTTTTAAATGATCACATAACGAGTTCACAGTTGGCTTTATTCTAGTTTTATCATTTTAGTATTTATTATGAGATAAACAAAGATTAATTTGATAATCATAGTTAACGGGCCTTAAACTGCTATCTGTAGTGTTGCTAAAATGATCTGCATTGAACACCCAAAATTTTAAAATATGTTTCTTAAATATACCTTTTCATCTGGAGGGCATCACTAGAACTGGCACCTTCAAAAATTGTATACTTTTTTTTCTATCTGAAACAAATGCAAAACTATGTTATAGGGCTGTTGGAACTGATGTCATTAGCACTGCATTCATGTCATCCTTTTCCGTCCTTGTTCGTTCGGTGTACAAAAAGAAGTCAACATGAATTGCCCACATGCCCAAGCATACGTGTTTTTATGTGATGTCATCTTCCTGCAAGAAGCGGGTGCAACAAAGCGTGGGTAATAATATAAACAAAATCAATGGATATGTACTACAGTTGAGCCCTTAAGGGCATGCATCAGACAGGAATTCTTTTTTATGAGGTGTTTTATAAGCATGGTACCAGGTGTGTTTTTTTATCAACCTCTATTTTGATGTAAGCACACTGGTGTCTCTTAAAAAGGGACTTGGCTTTATAACAACATAAATGGGAAATGTTTTTAGATGCGGAGCATCTAATACTCGAGGCTTGTTGTGCGGCGCCGTCCGCAAGCTTCCTCCTCCTTCTTCCACCATCTGTGCATCCCTTCCTCCTCTACACACCGCGCGCGCTTCACTCCTCCACCATCTGTGCACCCTTCCTCCTCTACACACCGCGTTCGACATCTACAATTCTCCTGATTCTCCAGTGGACGCGCATGCGCCGTCGCGCTTCGAGAACATTCAACAGCTGACAGTGCATGCGCCGTCGCGCTGTATATATACTCAAGGTCGGCGCTCGCTCGCTCAGTTGCCGCTCGTCGGTTGGTTTGTACGGCGCGTCGACGTCCAAGGTCGCGGTGAAATGAATTCCAACGAATCCACAAACACAATGATCGACGTCCCTTCGACCAGCGCCGCCCTTTCGCATACGTGTGTACGTGTTCACTCATTTAACACCCCCTCCTACAACCACGTTAACCAATTTAGCTATCGACCCAAGTAAGTCGCAATTTAACACCCCATTTCACAACCACGTTAACCAATTTAGCCATCGACCCAAGTAAGTCGCACTTTAACACCCCGTTAACCAATTATATGCTCCGCATCCTCCTCAGTGTGCCCCCGAGGGAAGCTGCGGGCAATTTTTGTTGCTCTATCTATGGGAAAAAGCTTTGTTATTTCCCAAACCAATAGCATAAATGCTCCAGCATTGTAACTTACTACAAGTATAGCCCGAACTAGTACATTCAGTGGGTCCCTAATTTGCTGAACTTTGCATTGTTCTTTACCTTAAATGGCATTGTTTAGACTCGCATGAATCACTCAAGCTCATTTCCTCCAATTGCTGCCCCCCACCCGCCACTGCAGGGTTCGTGCCGGAGTCCCCCCAGGAATGGAAATTGGCAATGGAGCTGGTTGGGCGCCATCGCACTGAGAGGGTCGTCGTCACGTGCCTGTCGTGTGGAAAGCCACAGAAGTCAACGGAGACCCAGACACCGCTGACATTGCAAAGTGTGGCACAGCGCATGCTGGTATCTCTGGGATTTGAGCAGGCAGCAGCCGTACTGCACGAGCTGAATCTGCCGCGCAACTCCTTGGGTCAAGGATTCTACCTCGCCAGTGTGCTTCTAACGCTTATCGAACAGCAACAAGCGTGAGTTGGTAATTCTTTTGAGGAGGGGTAACAATGCGAGGAGGCAAAGCAGAGTCACACATCGCTTACTCAATTTGACATGCATTCTATGCATTGCTTCTAGAGCCATCATCGCGCACGTATTAAGGTCCCATTTGTGCCTGCCAATTTTCGACAAAACACTGGAGCGGTCCTGCTACTTGGCAGTCACTAGTATGTTGTGAATACACTGTTCTATTCAAGCTTTCTGTAATCCATTATTCCCATGACCAGAATTTGGGGACATGTGCATGTAGCACCATCCCTCGTCAGCCACAGTGGCGGTCTGCCGTAACTGAATGTAAAAAAGGCAAAAAAAAAACTATATTGGATGAAAAATGCTAGTTGTCAAAGACGACTTCCGGTTTTATACAGCAGAGACTAATTTGAACAATCAGGCAAAGTTACAGTGTCGTACTTCAAACCCACAGCGTTTCTTAAGTATGATGTCTCGTGTGTTTCCATGGGCGATGTTCAATTGTCCTGGCAAGCCACACGCCTTGAAGTGCAATGCTGTGATTTTGCCAATTATGTACCTGTGAGTCTCTGCTGCATCTATCCCAGAGTCATTTTTGATAACAAGCTTTTTTTCAAGAGATATGATTTTTCTCACCTATTTTCCATTCAGTTGTGGCAGCCTGCCGTTCCTGCTGCCGAGAGATGGCGCCACATCCAGATGTCCCCAATTCCTAGGAATGCTTCTATTCATTGTTGCTCTTTGGCTACAAGTTTATGTGTGCAGAGTACCATACCAGGCGTCTGGTCACAGCTGCTGCATTTCAAAAATAAGCAATTCTTTGGCACAAAAGTAGTACTACGAAGTTTCCGAACTGCTATTTCATCAATTAACATCGACTGAATATTTGCCTTCAGTGTCCCTTTAACACACCGACAAAAAAGAAATAACATTAGTGAATTTTAGGTTCAAAACGAATAGGGATTTAGTTAGAATAATTTCAAATTGGAATTCAAATACTACATATCCCATGTTATAAAAAAAATTGGCATATTTGTCATTACCCAACTAACCTGCAAAATATTTTTTTTTTTCAAAATTGAAACAAGGCCTGTACTTATGCTATTCTTTTTGGCTCAAAGGAAGTGGAAACAACTTTGAATAGTAGCAGGACTTGTCCTTTGGTAGAATGCAAGCGATAACCTGTAAAAAATTGTTACAGCGAGCCGTGATGAAATGGCTTTATTTACAAGAGGTGAGCGATGGTCGTTCGCGGCAGCGCACTGCGATCTTGCCAAGACTCTTCGTCTTCCTCTCCTTCTCTTCTCTGCCTTTTACTAGCCCGTTACATTCCCCCACAAGCAGACGAAGCCAGTAGGGCGAGTTATGATGGCCACGGAGGGTAGAACCGTTTCAGGCGAGCAATGTGAGTGAGCTGCGTTCTGCTCGATCGTCGACCATTGGACAAAAGACGAGCTATTACGTAAGTGAGCTGGCTAATACGCTCCAAAACTAGAAATGGGTCTGAATAGCGTGCCAGAAGCTTTTGACACAATCCACGCTTGCGTTGCGGTGTCCAAAGCAACACCAAGTCACCTTTTTCGAATAATTCCGGTTCGTGATGGTCGTCGTAACATTCCTTCGAGCGACGTTGAGAGGCCAGAGTTCGAAGACGAGCGATTCTACGGGCTTCTTCCGCGAGGCACAGGGTGTTCAATACAGAGTCGTCATTGTGTACAATGAAGGGTAAGAAAGGTTCTAGGGGGCTTAGTGGCAACCTGGCGTACAACAGATGAAATGGGCCGAAGTTTGTTGTTTCATGTTTCGCCGTGTTGTAGGCATACGTGATAAAAGGCAGCACTTCATCCCAGTTCTTGTGATTGGAAGAAACGTACATGGCAAGCATGTTGGTCAGCGTTCTGTTTGTCCGTTCCACGAGGCCATTCGTCTGCGGATGATACGGTGGGGAATGACGGAACTGTGTCGTGCACATGCGTAGTAATTCTTCAACGGCATCAACAGTGAACTGACGGCCATGGTCGCTGATAATAACACGCGGTGGGCCATGGCGCAGGACCACGGAGTGGAGCAGGAAGACTGCCACGGATGCAGCGGTAGAAGAGGGAATAACTGCGCTTTCGGCATACCGCGTAAGATGATCTAGGCAGACGATTATCCAACGTTTCTTATTATTAGATAACGGAAATGGACCCATAATGTCAATTCCTACTTGTTCAAAAGGCGTGCTGGGTGGTGTTATTGGCTGAAGGGGACCTGGTGTAGCGGTGGCTGGGCGCTTGTGAGTTGGCACGTCTCGCAGCTAGCGACGTAACGTTTCGTTGTTTCGTACATCTTGGGCCAGTAAAAGCGTTCCTGCGTGCAGTTCAGCGTTCGTATGAAGCCGAAATGACCGGATGTCGCATCGTCATGCATAGCACGTATAACATCGGAGCGAAGGCTCTCGGGAACAACTAGAAGAAAACGTGCTCCATGTCTGGAGTAGTTAGTTTTATAGAGCAACTTGTCTCGGACCGTACAGTGACCGTGTTGGGAGGCACGTGTGGCGGCAAGAAGAGGATCCAGGTTGAGATCGTTACTTTGTTCTCTCTGGAAGTCAGCCGCGTTGGGGAACGTGCTTGTAACAGCGGCAAGGCAGTCGTCAAAATTCTCAGCATCGCAGTTGGTAGTCGCAAGAGGAATCCGGGAGAGGCAGTCTGCGTCAGCGTGACGACGGCCACTCTTGTACGACACCGTAAAGTCGTATTCCTGATGTCGCAGCGCCCAACGTGCGAGGCGGCCAGAGGGGTCACGCAAACCAACAAGCCAGCATAACGAATGGTGATCGGTAATTATCTTAAATGGCCTCCCATAAAGATAACAACGAAACTTTTGTGCGGCGAAAACAGCTGCCAGACATTCCTGTTCCGTAACTGTGTAATTGCGTTCAGATTTGCTCAGGCATCGGCTGGCATATGCCACGACATGCTCTGCGCCATTGTGACGTTGTACAAGCACCACTCCTACGCCGATACCACTAGCGTCTGTGTGGACCTCAGTCGGGCAAGATGGATCGAAGTGACGCAACAGTGGAGCTGACGTTAGTACAAACTTAAGTTGTGAGAATGCGGCGTCACATTCTGGTGTCCAGTGGAAGCTTGCATCCTGTCGCAAGATGCTTGTCAGCGGGTACACGATCTCCACAAATCGTGGAACAAAACGACGAAAATATGTGCTTAGGCCGACAAATGAGCGAAGTTCTCGTGCGGATTGTGGTGGTTTAAAAGAGCTCACTGCTTCTATCTTGCGAGGATCGGGTCTGACGCCATCCTTGTCGACCAAGTGCCCAGCACCAGAGTTTGACGTTCGCCAAAGCGACATTTTTTTTTAATTCAGAACCAGCCCAGCTTTTTCGATGCAGCCGAGAACAAGACTGAGACGGTTGTTATGTTCCTCAAATGTACGGCCAAAGATCACAACATCGTCAAGGTAGCACATGCATATCTCCCATTTTAGACCACGTAATACTGTTTCCATAAATCTTTCAAACGTGGCTGGAGCATTACAAAGGCCAAAAGGCATGACGCTAAATTCAAATAGGCCATCCGGAGTTACGAAAGCAGTCTTTTCTTTGCCGCCGGGTTCCATAGGTATTTGCCAATAACCGGACCGCAAATCAAGCGTTGAAAAATAGGAAGCGGCGTGCAAGCTATCTATGACGTCATCAATCCGCGGTAAGGGATATACATCTTTCTTCGTCACAGTGTTTAGACGCCTGTAATGTGTTTAGTCACAGTGTTTAGACGCCTGTTTAGACGCCAGAGGATGACACTCGGTAGGGCTATTGGCGGATGGGGTGTGCAGAGCCGGTGTCTATTTTGTGACGAGCGCGGGACAAGGGTAACTGAAGGGGCGCATCTCTATGTTTGAAGTCGAAAGCAGCAACATACCGAGAAAGGACCTGCACCAGCGCTTGCCGTTCCATTGTACTGAGAGTCTTGCTGATCATACCAAGCATTAGATCTTCATTATTGCGAATATCACAAGGAGAGGAAGAGGTGGTGAGGTCCGTAACTAGTGCTGCTATTAAGCTGCATGAGGCTTCATCGAAGAGAGCTATCTTCATCCCGCGAGGAAGCACAACCGGCATGGCAGAACAGTTCGGCGCCCACAATGTTGCTACTCCTTTTGTCATGCACACAACAAAACAGGGTACAAGTATGTCCTTCTTAGAACAGTTCTTGCGTAGAGGCCCCACTACGAGGTCAACACAAGCAGCATCAACCGTTGTGGAAGAGACTCGAATGGGTGTCAGGCACCAAGATGGTGCTATCACTTCATCAATCACACTAAGTGTGTTCCTGTCTTCGCCACGGTAGTCTTCTTCGGAAAGTGACGGTAGAAACAAATTGTTTAATGATATTTCCCCACTACCACAGTCGACGGAAGCACCCCATTGCTCCAGAAAATTGATACCAAGAATTACATCGTGCGAACAACGAGATAGAACCATAAATTCGAATACAAATACTTTTCCAGCCAATGAAACACTGACAACACATTCACCAAGAGGATTAAGCTACTCGCCACCTACACCACGAAAGGTGATTGTATCGTTCCATGAAAACATAACTTTGCGACCTAAGTGGTTTCTGAAGGCGAGGCTCATCACAGACACAGTAGCCCCAGTGTCAACTAACGCCATCGTCGGTATTCCATCAATCAACACATTCACTTTGTTTTTCAGCATCACAATAGGCAGAGGTATATCTTGAAAAGACCGTCCGGCGACCTCACCTCTATTGGCCGCGGATGCTAGTTTCCCGGCGGCGGCGGAGAAGATTGACGCAGAGGAGACGGCGAGCGACGAGAACGGTTGGATGGTGGTGTCAAACTCCGCTCGGATGCTGGCAAATCGCTGCGTCTAGTCTCGCGTGAAAAACGGTCCCTCGGAAACAAGTCGGTTGTCCGCATGTCATATGAAGCACCGGGTCTTGGTGGCGAAGACATGGCTGGTGTCCTTCGTGATTGGCGGCGTTGTTGGCGGCAATACCGAGCGATATGCCCAGTGAAACCACAGTTGTAGCACACGGTAGGGTCACGGTTTATACTGCATTCATCGGAACGAATCCTGGGCCGCTGCTGTCGGCGAGGAAGTTCGTTATCAGGCGAAGAACGGGTTTCTGCCATTTTCTGGAATCCATTGTATTCGCCGTAAGTTGCATCTTGGTAGTAGGGTCGGTACTGTCCTTGCCGCAGCGGGACGTAGTCCGGCCGAGTGTCCTGAGTATAAAAACGCGGCTGTCCTTTTTGTGATCTAGTGTCATAGGCAGGGCCTCTATCGTAGAGACGTGGCTGATACTGAGGTGTGGTATTAGAATCCTCAATGCCCTCCGTCACTCAGTGCGAGGAGAATGAAGCAATGTTTCGCTCGAACTTTGTTGGCAGGTAGGGGGGATGATTGCTTGGGTGGTGTGCCACTTGTACGTACAGGCTGAGTTCTTCGCGTACTATTTGCCGGATTGTTGATGCAAGATCAAGCGCCTGGTTGCTGTCTATACTCGCGATCGTCGTCACATTGGCTAGCCTGCCGAACTTCAGTGTGATGCGCCTCGTCTTTAGTTGCTCAAAAGTGCGGCAATGGCGAATGACATCGGCGACAGATGTCATGGTGTCTTTCGCGATGAGGAAACTGTAAACATCCTCGGCGATTCCTTTTAGAATGTGCCCGACTTTGTCTTCCTCAGACATTCTGGAGTCAATGATCCTACATAGCTTTATTACTTCCTCAATGTAGGTCGTGCAAGTCTCACCTGGCACTTGAGCGCGTTGCACTAGCGTCTGTTCTGCTCTTTTCTTTTTCGTTGTTGGGTCGCCGAAACGCTCTTTAATCTCAGAAACAAATTTGTCCCACGTCGTTAGCGTTTCCTCCCGATTCTCGTACCACATTAATGCAGTATCCTTCAGAAAGAACGCGACGTACAAAAGCTGAGAAGGGGCATCTTATTTGTTGGCGGCGCTTACCCGTATGTAATGGATGAGCCAAACCTCGATGTCTTCATCTGGTCTGCTGGCGAAGGGACGAGCATCTCTCAGCTGTGGAGCCGAACTGGTCGGCGCAGAAGTCGAGAGGGGTCGGTGTTCATCCGCGTTGTGGGACATGTCCAGCCCAGATGGATTTGGTGGAAGTCCAGCAAGGCGACGGCTCCATCGAAGAACTTGCGGTTCAGCCTCCGTCTTTGGGTGTCGATTACCCTGCACGTCCACCACAACTGTTAGAGCGAGCTGTGATGAAATGGCTTTATTTACAATATGTTGCATTGTAACATTTACTATACTTAGAGCATATAAGTTGGTGTAACAAGCTTCTAAACTGATGAAATGGGCATGGTGAACCAATGTGAGGGTGAACCTTGAAGTGAAGCTTCATGGCAATCCAGATTTCTTCTGGATAGATGTTACATCCAGTCTAGTAGGCACGCACTTATTCGTTCATGTCGAATACTTCGAAATTTTCAGTAATTTAAATTCGAATGAAAGCGAAATTGGAATGCTGTACTATTCGTTCTAATATTCAAAGCATTCGATTATTCGCACAAACCTACACATTAACCTTCATCATCCCTAATTTGGGATGGTTTCTTGTCACTAACGCACATGCTCAGCTGTCAATTTCTTTGTGTGGGAACATCTTTTGGCAGATCTTCGTTTACAAGTATTTTCTATTGTGCATTGATGCTGTTAATTTGCAAGTTTTGTGATAGTTTTTTTTTATCAGTGCAATTCTATAAGACAAAAAAAAATCTGGAGAATGCCTGAGTGACGGAAGTGCATACACATGCTTTCTGTGTAGTGCCCTAAGCCACCGCATGTTGTCTCGCCTGGAGAGCTATGTCTGGTCTCGGAGACCCGTCACGCTGCCGCCTCAGGTTGCGGATGTCCTCGACAGGGAGAAGCAGGGTCTGGCCGGCCATGACGACCTGACGGACGTGCAGGTGAACATTTCAGACTTGGACTTTCTGGCGTGCGACTTTACGCTACCGTTCTATTATAGCTGCGGGTGAACGCAGCAGCAGAAGCAGCAGTCATGTGATGCTGAACCGTGCTGGTGTGGATTTCAGTTCAGAGCAGGGGGTATGGCATTATTCGTTATGAGTACCACGACATTTCTGGTGTATCTAGTTGCTGTTTGCAGCTGAACTTAATATGTCAGATTTGTTTCCTGTGTGTAGCCTCTTTGTCTAAGTAAACTTGACATGGAATGAGGATTGCTTGACAAGGCTTGGGTAGTGAAACTGGGATCTGTTGCTCCTTTCTCCAAAACTAACAGGTTCTATGTATCACTGATATCTAAAAAACGCTCAACCTCGCTAACATAGCATGCTATAAGAGATTTGCACTATGAAGTTGCTAAGAGAATGACAAGCTGGGTAGGTTGTGTGTAGTCATTTACTGAAAAAAAGCATCCCTCAAAAAAAAAAGAAAGAGAGGGAACGGCACTACTGTATTTTTTTTCCTTTCTGTCTTGTCTTCAATTTTTTTTATGCTGCTTTTCTTCAAAAAAAAAATGAAGTTGCTGATTTAGTTTTCAGGCAATAAATATGCTGCACCGATGCCAGAAATTGAGACCCTTTTTGTTCCATTCTTCACTTTGTAGCTGCAAGGATCATTTGTGGAGGAGCCTGAAAGCCACTGGGGGGGCAACATTCCTCTTCTCTCAAATTGTCTTCTCTGCGGCCTGCCTCTGGGAACGACTGTTGATGCACATGCCGTCGTTATGTGCCACTGTGGTGAGCATATGTTCTTCTCATCAAAACTTCACTAATCTGACCCTCATTAGGTAAGGGGGTAGACTGGTCTTAGACACTTTTTTTGTTTATTTCTTCAGTGATCTTGATCAAACTTCTCAGGATAATATGCAGTTTTGTTTTTCAGCTGATTTAAAATGTTTAATTATTTTTCCTGTAACTCATCTTGTTGCATAGATAACTGAAGTTCACCCCCTATTGTTTAAGGCCACCATAGAAAAAAGTGCTTAATTAAAAGTAATATTTAAGATATGTCAACATAGACTAATGACTATATAGTATTGAAAGTATGCAAGAGTTTTTTTGTTTTGTTTTTAGGCTTTTCTTGGTTATTTGACATTAAAATGAACTATCCATTTTCAAAAGCAGTTTGAATTGTTTTACAATTTTGATGAGTAATTAATTAAAAAGGCTTGTGTTTTAAATTCTGCTCCCATACTTGCATTCTACACACATACAGGTTTCCATTGAAAAAAGAATTATTGTTGTACTTGCTCTAGCTGCAAAGATATTGAGGCCTCAAAATTTAACAGTCGTAAATTTACTTTTTTGAGTAAAATGGAAAAAACTGAAAACGCACAGCTTCTTCAAAAAGCAGCTATCATGGTGCGCATGTTTTACAATCCTCATAAAAGTGCTTATAAATTCGTAGCAGAGCTTCTAACACAGGTGCCGGCAAATTATAAAGAAGCCTCGAAGTCGGTTCCCCATTTTTTTGCAGGTTCTGCATGTTAGCAGCACCAAGAATCGGGACAGTTAGAATAACATTACAAAAAAATTATCACTACCTGGTGTGTGAAAATTTGCAGAGAGATAGACAAATACTTGCAGAAACCAATTATGTCAATTTTAAAAAATGAATTTTTTTGTCACTTTTTGGTCCCAAAGACCAGTCTGCCCCCTAACAAAATTGAATCAGTTCAGTGTCGCAAGATGTTGAAATGAAGTACAGACTGCTGGGTAACCCCCTTTTGGGCGTGTGTGCACATATTTAGCCGATATAGCTCGTTAGCAGTGCAAATGGCTGTCATTCTTCCATTATTGAATTTCGCATACAAGTTGCAGCAGAAGCGACAATGACAAATGGCGTTTGCGATGGCTTTGTGTTTCTTTCGTGAAAGATAAGAAAAAAATCTGCCGAAGTTGACTTGTCAATCGTTTCAATGTCACATACTTTCTGTATTAGTAAAACAGTGAGCCGCTATTTCGATGATGCCATGAAAAGTTGAAGTGAAATTTCAAAGTACTAGTAGCCTGACTTTTATTATATCTAGACGTCTTTCTCTGAGACTAGTTTCCTCCTCTTGCGAAAACCATGTGCAGGTTCAAACCAAAATATTTCTTGTGTGGTTCCTCTGACAGTTTCATATGTTGCCACTGTGTGCCAGTTAGTTGCTGAAATATTTGAAAGACTTGTCCTTTCCGCATTCATAAACCACACATTAATTTGAATTTGAATGTCATTTGAATGAAGGTCAGGTAATATACAAGCAATGAGACATATGGCTAACAAAACAACTCTGTAAACAAATTTAATACCTGTGTAAGAATTTTTGTAACAGTCAATTTCCCCCACAATTGCAGGTCACTGCTTCCATGAGAGCTGTCTTCCTAGTCCAGGAGACTTTTGCGTAATCTGCAGCGAGGAGGAAATCTGGAAGCGGTGATAGCATTTGTGATGTTACGGCACGTTTGAGCCAACGAATGGCTGCCCGCCGTGCGGCCAAAGCAACAGCGCCTTTAACTCCTGCCAAGACGCTCCTAAGCGGAAAAAAGTGTTTGTCGTCCGATTTTTGTTTCTTTTTCTTGCTCGCTGTGTATGTGGTTGCGTCGTCAAGACAACGGCAATAGCGGTACCTGGTGCCATGTTGTGTGCTAGCCCTTGGATGTATGCTGTGTTGTCCTCAGGCTGAAGTGTGCAACGTTGCGGCATCGTTGGCATTTTTTATGAACATTACCTGTTAGCCAGTTCAAACCTCTCAGTAGTTAGAGACTTATCCCCCCTCTGTAAAGGCCTAGACAATGTTTGCTTTACAGCCTGTTGGCAGATACGTAGACCATTTGGGCAATACTAGTACACGCGTCTGTGTACAAGTGGTGGCCACGTGGAATACTGTTTCCGACAGTTTCCGATAGACCGGGGAATGTCAAACGTCTGCGTTGGCCAGTGCAGACTTGTGCATCTTGCTAAAAATTACGGCGTACTATTTTTCGTGGTGTGTTGTTCTTGCTGAAATCACTGGCAAAGGTTGTTGTCTCAAAACTGCATCGCTTGGCAGCCATGCAAGAATCACACTTCAGCTGCTGTCTTAGCCTGGACAGTTTGGTATAAAGACACGTGTGACAAAATTACGTCTAAAGCGCACATTTCATGTAGTTGTCATTTTTACGTCTGACTCCCATTTTTCCCTGAGAACTGCTTATTTTTCATCATGGCATTAAAGTAGGCCAAGTTTGATCTCTTGGAGACAGTATTGAGACTCTAACCATAATGTTTTGGGGGTGCTATTTTATTGTAATTTTCTTGCAACTGTCGTCCCGGGGCTCAAGAAGAGATGGTGGTAACAATTTAGTTCCTTTAAGTTATTTTTAATTGAGAGTATATTTTTATCTGCATATATCATATCTGCACTCTGTTGAGTGTGTTGAACTGGTTCCTGTCGGCGAATGGACCTGACTTACGAATTTTGCTGATACAAGGCGATGAACTTTAGCTCGCAAATGTGAGCAAAACTTTTCCTATTCCTATCGTATTTTATGCTGTATTATTACACACATTTAATGACTCTGCTGCTACAGATACTCTCTGTTGTACTTTTAATAGTTTTATGTTTGTTGCATATCATTTTGTGATCATCTGTGAGCAAGCAACTTCAATTGTATGAACTGTGTTCTTGACACAGTCGAGCTTCACAATGAAAACTGTTTGCTGTAAATTTGGTATTTGCAAATAATTAAGACATGAATTATTGAAAACTGGTCTGCGATGAGGCCCCCGCAAAAATCGATCTGTCGAGCTGGTGTGCAACTGTTATAAAATGAGAAAAACATTTTTGCTTTGAATTGTGGACAACATTACAAGCTGGCAGTTTTGCGACCTGTTGCTGAAGTGTAAAGGCTGTTACTGTCATTACTGTAAGGTCCTGTGCTGTGCTTGTTAACAAATTTTACTGGCTTCTGAAAAAGACTACAACAAAGCGGCTTGCTGGCAAAGCGGCTTGCTGGTCATTTCATTTTGTTGACTATTTTTTCAGCTGTTGTAGTACATTGAAATTGTGCTGTCATTTTGCCGTTAAAATATAGGGTTTGAATCCTTCTGCCAACAAGAATCGGTGACTGTAGCTTTACCTTGGACAAGTGGGGGTGTTTCTGCAGTGAAATTTGTGGACCTTACACTTTTGAGGCTGACCGCGTACTGCTTAAGCATTTGGTAGCCATCATATTAATGGAAGTTAGCTTTGCTATAGCAGATACCAAATCAGGCCTTGAGCTCTTTGACATTGTTGTAATATTTCCTGTTGAACTAGACGATGACTCTTCATATGGTTTATCACGTCCCGTAACTCACTATATCAGCATTCTTCGCAGTGTAGCTCCTCTGTATTTATGGTTGAAAATCGTTCCATTTCCTTTGTCTGAGTTTGTGACAAAATGGCTTTTTTACCAAAAGAAACAACAACGAACAAGGTATTTTGTTTTTCTAGTCTCACAATACAGGGCATGCTAGAGCTTGACTAGAGAGTCAAAAAACTAACAAGCCCAATTTAAAATCCTAAGTACGTGACTATATATTGCTGTTTATCGCTGGTGTCTATATTTTAGTTTGCTCTTAGTCTTTTCTGGTCAGTTTTCATTGTCGAACAGTGAAACATAGATACGTACAGCAAAATTGTTACCTCTTATTTGAGGAGTCACTTTGGGTTTCATCGGCAACGAGTTTATTTGCAACACTCGTGAATGGCACTACATTTAAGGCATGCAATGGCATTTTAGTATGTGCATATTTTTTGCATATTATCAGTGCATCTGAAGAACTTGGGCTTTAATATGATGTTGCCTATGTGGTGTAGTTCAGTATAAAGGACTCTTCAGATTATCTGCCAGCTCATTTGCCCTCAGATTTCACGTAGCAGAGTACTAGAACATCGCCACGTATTGTAGTTGCATAACAACACGCTGGATGCAATGCTTTCTTACTTTGTTCAGAACAAAACTCATATTTGTCATTATGTGATGTGAAAAGGTACGCATGCACTGATAAGCTCTTTATACTTGTTACGTTAGATATCTGCACCTGCACAAGTAAGAGTCGATCAGGAGATAATAGAATTGCATTTTGTACAATAGCCTCAAGGCTAAGCTCGCCACATACTGCAGTAACGAAAGACAAATGTAAGACTCACTGAATCACTTTTGCCAAGACAATTTAATGGACGTGGAATTTTTTTGTCGTACGGAGCTGTGCTTACCAAAGCATGTATTTTCTTTGTATGCCTCACAAGGTATAGTCAAGAACATAGCCTTTGAAATTCCAATAACTGCATGCCCTCAAAATTGCTTCAAGGCATTGTAGATGTGTGTTATGTGCTGTCGCCATTTAAGTGACTAGTTTAAATGCCATCGATTTGTTGATGAGCTTGCATGGGTGCATCTGTAGTGAAGTACCTTATTTTTCTTAAACATTTATGCAACCAGCATTTCACATTTCACCTCATCTCCCTTAAGCAAAAGGCAGCTTACCTCTCAAATGAATCGGCCACCATGCTTCACCAGCTTTCCTTGGCATTTGCCAAGCAAAATTTTTGTAGCTATATGTACCTAGATCAGAAAGAGTGTTAAAACCTTTTTAGCAACTCGTTGAAGGAATGAGATTGAGAATCATTATAGAAGTGTGCTGTCCACATTAGTCAACGGGTGGAACTCTCTTGCACTGAACCGATACGAAAAAGCTCTTTGAGCCAAGCCTGTTTGTGATTATGTGTTTATTGCACGTGAACAAGGCAACATTATTTCGTGTTATGTTTTGTTTTGACCACTCTGTACTACATTGTTTGTTAATTCATCTAGTCCCCTTCTTGAGCCTTGATGGTTCTCGGCCATCGACTTAGGTGCTAGTTTGACAGGCATTTGCTAAAGTGTGCAAAACTCATCCCACTTGGATGTCTCCAATGAATGCCAGGGTGTTTTTCCCATGATTGATGCAGTGTCGATAGGAAGTGTCTGTATCAGCCGCTGACGAGTGAAGGCACCCACAAAAGACAATGATGTAGTTCTATACAAAAAAACACATAGAAGCTCTTGTTTATTCACACCGACTAGAAAATGCACACGCGGATCAGATTCCATCCACTTGCTTGTTTATGTACAATGTTAAAACTTGTTCTCCCTCGCTGGCATCGGTTGTTGGCTACCTGTGCAGCGCTTACATTCCTCTTCTTCTTTACTCGGAGTGTTGCGCATTTGTGAACGTAAGGTTCCTGTGTCAATCAAGCTTGTCATCGCAGCAACGTGCAAGTGAAAAAGTGTGATTGCAAAGGATTGCTTTTTACATTACATCACCCCATCTTTCAACGCTTGCATTCTTGTCACAGAAATAAATTAGTATGTACATAACATCACTAGCCATTTCTTTTTCATACAGAGTACTGGGGCCTTTGCTGAACAGTCAACTCATCATAATACCATCTCCGGTCATTGGTTATATCAAACTGGTCATAAAATTTTGGTTGACTCATTACACTTTCATTACGGTCGATACATTCGAACGAGTTTTGATTGATATTTTCCAGACAAGAGCAGAGGAGCCAAAAATACCCATGGTGGCTTATAGTAGTAACAAGGAATAAGTGGTCATTGTTTTACCCTCACGCGATTGTAGAGGGTATTGCTAAATGTTGCCACGAACTTGACTGTTAATTCGTAAGATAGTTTGAAATTGTATTTTGTATCACACAACGTATGACCTATGAATAGTTTAATATCCAAGATATCAAGGAGCTTGTATTATGACAAGTTGACTACAACTGATCGGGAAGCATTCATTCAGTTACACTCATTCAAAAGTGTAGAACCAGTTTTTTCCTGCCGCAGTGACTAGTGTGTTCTTTAAGAGCACGGGACCTTTTGCTTATTGCTTCTGGGTTCTTTCTTACATGCGCAAATGTCTTAGTTTACATACACCAATCACTGCAAGCCAACTGTCGCTGCCTTATTTGCTTTAGCAATCACATAAGTAACTATACTGCTAAAGCAAAATGCACTTGTTTTGGTTTGTTCACATCCATTTAGGTGAGAAGCAAGGGCTCTTTTTTATCACTGCTGCCAAACATGAAGAGGTAATTAAGCACATTGTGTGGCAAGTGACGGTTCTGGGCCACCAGGCAAATCGGTTCTGTTTTTGCTGAGAAAGAGAATTACTACAAAAGATAGCGCATACTCCACATAAAAATGTAATTTCCATATACATTCTTGTTACCTTGAAAGTGCATATGCCAAGGGAAGAAGTGATACTAATGCCATGTCCTCTTTGTGTGGTAAACCCTGGCAAAGCAACTGTGGAATCGAAGATTCAAATTAATAGCAATGATTTGCATTCTTGGTTAAAAGGTCATTATTTATCCAGATATACTGTTGAACAGTAAGTGACTTCTTCATGTGAGGGGTGTGCTATATTTCTTATAAAAAGGAATAATGCTAGCCTGGCAAGCAAGTTCACGATGGCATAAGCTCATAGTCTCATTTTACCGGGAGACATGCTAATTAAAACAATAAAAATCTTGAAGTACGATTCGCAGCCCATATGTGCTTCATTTCTCTTGAGCATGAGGAAGTTTCTTAAAAGGCAACTAATTGTATCACGATGGACAATTTTGTTCCTCTCGTCTCGCCAAGGACATCAAGTCTCTCAAGGACATCATAGATAAGCTTTACAGAAGCATCGTCACAACAGTTGTGCGTCACTCCTGTGCTAATATATTATCTCTATGTGAGGTAATTGAAATGCAGGGCACTTTGCAGGGTTTGCTTAGGTAAATATCACAGACTAGATTAAGGTTGTCACGCCAGGTGCTGTGCCGTACTGTCAGAGGACACAGACTTTGTTGGTTGTGAGGGCCTTGAGAGTTTTGTGGCTGATGGATCTGAAAAAAAAAATGGGGGGGGGGGGGGGGGTCAGCACTGCAAAATGAGCATGTCATGTGCATTCAGTTTCTGTTTGCTATGACATAAAGAAGTGAGATTATGGGTTGGCTTTAACCACCATCGGTCGTTTTCACGACCTTGTTCAAATTCTGTAAAATTAAACTAGTTTCTCTTAGCAGGACTAACTAGTTTTGGAAGAACATATATGATAGTGTTAGGTCATCACATTTGAGAAACTTTCTATGGCCCTTCAATGTTGATGGTGCAGCGGAATGTCTTAATGCCAGAGGCCGTGGCTTTAGCATGTTGGGGTCATAATAATGACGATGACCTTATAGGCTGTGTTCCGCGTGCACAGTAAGGTGGATTGGCCAATAATACAAAATTGTTATTAATACTGCTCTATTTGTCAGTGCTGTCATTTCTTTCTCTTTCTTGGCATGTAAAAGTGTTCCCTACGCTACCACTAGCACGACTCGTTTATTTAACGTGCAAGACATGACTGCAAGGTAGCTTAATCATCATGCATGGTATCTTTAAGAAGAACGATGCAATAGATGCTAAGCACATTAACGTATGTATGTATAACAGGATGTCTATGGAGCTTACCTCATGGCAAATGTTGGTATAGATGATGAAAACAAAATGTACAGTTGATAGTCATTATTTTGAAGGGCGTAGTTTTTGTGTGTTTCTGTACACATGTACACTTCTGTAACTTGGTGGTTGGAGCTGCCTGCAAGGAAAATTTTCATGATTTAATATACAACCCAATATCGCAAAATTGCAGCTTAGCACAAGACCAGTACAACTGCGCTACTCAAGAGCAATGCTTGAGTACACAACACACTTAAAGGGCAGTCAACAGGCTCCAACTTTTTTTTTTTATACACCCCCGCTAGAAGCTTGGGAATTTGTAGAGTAGACTGTGGCGATCGCGCTTCCTCAATATTACAGCACTGCCCTCTGCGCAGAGCCTCCATTTGAAACCAGCTGAAACCAATGTTCTAACGTCTGTAACTTCCTTAATATAACGCGTATTCAGAAAATTCTTGCACCAGCATGTTCACAAAGCAAAAGTGCTTGTATTTCTCTTAATATCAATTTTTGACCTCGGGGTTGTTTACTTGCCCTTTAAGATGCAAAGTTTTTTTAAATTACTGGCCATGACAATGACTAATTTCTCACTAGAATAACACGTAGTGTGATTTTTTTATTACTTGAATGGGCCATGAACTGTGCGTTGCCCTTGTGAATGCTGCAGTATGTTAATAATTTCACCACACCCCATGACTTCATCTTTAAAAGTGTCTATGCATCACTTAACTTCCAATGAAAAATGGCTAAATCAGTATGACAATATGCCCAATGAACATGCCACACTATTCAGTAATCCAGGCGTCTGTCTGGAAACTAACATTTTCTTTTGTCCTGGTTTTTTTTTTTTCATGGCATCGTGGCGGTGATGTTAGCCTTCGTTTTTATGGCACAGAAACGTGTTGACATAACTGGCTGGCACATTCGCTCAAATCCTTGATTTGGCAGCTGTGTACTTTCCACAGCAGTCATGCGGTTAAAGATTCCATGTAGCATCAACTAAGCGAACTCCTCTGTTATGCAGTGGTGCAAATACTGCATGACGAAAGGCTACAGCCCTTACCTGCATTTGGGGCTGCTCCTGTGGCGCCTTCCATTACTGGCGTCGTCGTCATCGTGAAGTAGGCAGAGTTAACGAGCTTGTACAAAGCACGCAGCATCTCCTGGCGTTTGCGCAGGCTGACGCACTTGCCGTCTTTCGTGCGGCCAATCTCGTCCTCTACGGGGTGCACGCTCGTCAGGCTCCGCTGCTTCTTCATGTTCACCAGGAGGAACCTGAAATGAGCCAGAAAATCGACGTAAAAAGATTGTGCAGGGAACCATAAACAGTGATAGTCAATGTAGCAAATATGGCCCATTTGTGGGGGTGCAGGAGCCCACTCTAGCAAGAGCATGAACCCTTTGCAATAACACACATCGATGGGCTTGTTGGTACTTTACTGCATAGAGTTTTTTATATTACACTAGAGAGAACTTTGGCACTAGCGCCTATGGGAGCTGCAACGCATGGCGTTTCAGCAAGCATGGGAATGATGGGTAGTACACATATTTGTCTAATCTTCATACTTTCGGCTCTGGTTGGCTTCGCTTGGCTTGAAGTTGCTTTGTCATGAAATGACAATCAGTGAATGTTCGGCAGTTGCACTTCACCATCTAAACATTTTAGGCCTACCAATTCAAATTGGGCCACGAAGTTCCCAATGATCCATTCTTTTACTTGAAACAAAGTCTAAACACAGCAATAAACAAAGCCACAATTACGTTCAAAGTCCACAAGCACCCAAGATTAGGCAAATTTGTGTAATGCCCATGATTCCCATGGTCTCTGATTGATCGCAGCACCAGAGTCCCCTCTAGCTAATTTGAGAAAACTCTAGTGTTTTACTAGGAAATAACATTGAAAATATAACTGCAAGAATTAACACTACTTCACTTCGTCTTCTGTTTTGTGTGCCTCCATTTACAGCTGGTTGATTACCAAAGCTTTAATTGCTATCTACCAAATGTGAGGGAAAGAGAGGGGAGAGTGAAGGGTAGCTGTGAAATACTGTCGGAGCCAGTTGTAGTGGCTCTCTCGTAGAATAGAAAATATTGAGCTTTTCTGCTGCTGTCAGAGTTCTACATGTCAACCATTTGTCTCAAGAAATGAATAACTATTTCTCCGTATACATTTGGCCTTCTTTTGACAAACACTACACACATTCTGGTATTCTGGTCCAAAACTTGTCAAACTGGAGCTCACACTTCAAGATAACTACTATGCTCATGTGGTTTGACGCAACACAATCCTTCCTTGTTGACTATAGTCTTGTCATTTCAAGGCAGTGTACTACAAATAATGATAACAAACTCAAAAGCCGTTGCATGGTAATAGCATCAACATCTGTGCTTCTAGCATTATGTGGGCCATATGTCACTTCCTTCTTTGCTGTAGCCTTGTGACACTCTGCAAACTCCTAAATAATACATACAGCCATTTCAAAAGGATTGTGTTTTGTGATAATAAAAAAAAAACATTTACATAATGTTTGAAAACCACACTAACCATTAGCAACCTAACAGAATATTGTGCTACAAATATATGACTGCACTGGGCACTGTCTGGAATAATAAATGCAGTTGATTCTCACCCCAAGATGTTCTTGTCAAGGGAAGGCAACGTCACAGTCTTCTTGTCGGACGTCGAGCTGAGTGGAAAATTCCTCGGGTGCACACTAGCGGCGGTTTTAAGCAAGTCAAAAGCTTCATTCCAAAACCTGCACACCTGTAATTACCAAGAACATAAGCCTTAATTATAACCAAATATATCAGCATGACTAAAATGACGAACACACAATATGGACAAAAGAAACACAAAATGGCAAAATGGGCAATGATTCGTACCTCTTCCTCGAGAACTGCCAAAGATGGTGCTGGTCCGCAAAGCAAGCACAGTTCAACTCCTTGCGTCAACTGCAGTGTGACGAGGCGGTTGCTTACCTGCAGAAGCAAGTACAAGAGAAATAGGGGAAAACACATTGACAATCAAAGGTGACAAAACTGACTGTATATGGTGCCACACAAATTGCCAGCCACAGGCGACATTTCTGGCAATGTTAGAAATTGCTCCATGTAGTGCAACACTCATAGTCATTGTGTCTGTGCGAGCTTTCCATGGTGTGTACACATAATGGTCCCTTCTGCCACAACACTCGCTCATCTCTGTTCATTCCACTTCTTGTATTGTGCAATGACTTCCCTGGGCACTTGATCGCACGCATTGTACAACATGCATATACTAGTACACGCCTCTTTCCTTACGTTACATATGTGGGCCTGGCAAAACATGAGTGATAAGTCCATAAACACCAGGTCCACTTGGTGCAGGCACAGTGACAAAAGTTGGCAGATTATCAATTAACCTTTCACCAACTTAGTGAGGTCCAACTCTGGCTTTTTCCAGCTCTATCGGTGTTGTGTTCCACTTCTTAGTAGTGGCATTCCATTGATACTTACCAGAGGACAGCTGGTGGGCAGGTAGACAGGCGTCTCGCGTGAAATGCAGCGAGTGCCCGCACGGGCGGCGATGGCCAGCAGCGTGGTCTCCTCGCGGGTGAGACGCATCCACTGCTTGGTGGCCACGGCCACCTTGCCTCGCACCAAGAGGCAGCCGTACAAGCTGTCCACTTCCTCCACGAAGGTGTCCAGGTAGTGCTGCACAGAGAGGATAAGCACTCAACGGCAGCTGCGAAAACACCTGTCGACATCTCACTTGCAACCACAATACAGGGTTCATGAATTTCAATCTCGCATGCAGGCTCAGTGGTGGTTCAATGTCATCCTCCTGTCCCATTATGAATGCCACTGTCTGTCACAAACGACTCGTGCAAAGGGGGAGAGTACGGTACAACAACAGGTTCCTCATAAGCACTAAAGCATTAATATTTTTGTGACAACATATGTCTAACTGTGAGCCTACATTATCTCATGTGCGGCAAACCCCAATCTGAAGGCAGCTTCAAGTACGTGCAACACAGACACAAGGGCAAGCAAACACAGACCTTAGAGAGACGTCAAGACACTACAAATGCGGAAGTTGTGACATCCTGAAAAAACGGGACAGAGAAAGAATGAACACACGACACAAGTGCTTTTCTCTTGTGTTTACGTTTGCACGTCTTGTTTTTTTTAGCATGGGCACCTAAATAATAGCTAAATTCTGTAATTCTAGGAGGTTTCAAGCTTTTACAAAATGCTTCAGCAGTACTCTATGCTACGATCCTGGCACCAATGCACAAGGAGAACAAAAAACGATCTCATGTACTCGGGAGGTTTTATTTAAAATATATAATGTTCCTTGTCATAGCAACATCATTGAAAATTCATTTTCCTATTACTAACCGTTATGTTGTAAAATAAGAAAATGTGACTTCAAACATACCTGGAGCGCCTGACTTTCTGTACATAGGATAAAGTCGGTGACACCTGTGAGGTCACCAAGTGTGCAGGCATCTTGATCCAGTTGGCACAACAAGTGATCCACCATGGGATAACAAACCTGGACACAAATCAAAGGAAGGAAGTACTTCAGTACTATTCCTATCCACAATCACTTTATGCTCACTTTGAACAGAAACATTGTGAAACCATGCAGAGACCAAAAGAGTCACTTGTTGCCTTCTGGCATGGGCAAAAATATCTGACATGGGCAAAAAGACTGCTGTCACTGCAATTGGTTACCAGAGCCAAAGAGGGGGCTTGGAGCATTCACCCCATCTTCCCCCATATGACACACATGAATAAACACAAAGATGGGTATCATATGAAAGAATCTCACATTCATTTAGAAAGCCAACCTTGTTACATACCTAACAAATACTGATGTTACGTACGTAACACATACGTAACGTCACCATTTATTTTCCCTTGAGCCCATAACAAGCAGCTGCACTTCTCAGAGGTAAACTTAAGTAGTTTGTCTACTGCCGCACTTATGCGCACCTTAAAATACTGTATATGAAATATTCGTCAGACCATGGTCAAAACTGATTCGTTATTCTCCATGACATTGTGCCTTGTGCCTTCATACTACAGCTTTTGTCCGTAAAACTAATAAGTTTTAAAAGACAACTAAGACAGTGGCTAGTATAACTTAACAATTTCTTCGACTTCATTCTGAGTTACTTTTATTGTTCACGACCGAATGTACTGCTGATAACATGGCGGAAGCGCTACTATAACCACTGAAGAAGCGCGACCACGAACTGATATTAGTGTAGCATAGGTCACAATCCTAGCCCTGCAGATACTCGTGCATAGAAAAAGAAGAAAGGCGAGTACAGGCTCTTATACACCATTAACCTATCGGCAGTGGCGTAACTAGATAGGACGGCGCCCAGGGCAAATATATTTCCGCGCCCCTCATTATCCCCCCCCCCCCCCATTAAAAGCGCTAATGTAGGCTTCCGCGATTGCCTACTGGCGCGCGGCGGGCCATTTCGGAGGCCAAGGGCCACCAGTTCTGATTTCGATGAGCTACGCCCGCGTTTTTGTATAGTATTTTTCTTTTTTTATTCAAACTTCCGGAAGTCCCTTACCCGTCATTGTTCTCTTCCAGTCCACACTGCAAAAAGCTTGACGGCACGGGCGCTTCCCAGGCCCAAGTTTCTCGTACCTAAGCTTTCGCGCTATTTGTGCATCCCAAGGAATGCAGGGTGAGTACAAAACAAAGCAACCAGCTAGACACCGCGCCCTCGGGTCTGGTATGGGGGTTAAACTGGTCGGAGTGTTCTGCCGTTTCGCTCCGTTCGCTGTTCCATTGATGGAGGTCATCCTTGTGCGGCCGCATTCTTTCAGGGAAGTTCTTGGTTTCTCCAACGTACGAAGCGGGGCAGTCGGCACATGCTGTCGGGTACACTACGCTCTGCGCTTTTTTCGCAGGTGCGTGTTCTTTGGGCCAAAGGATGAACCTGCCCATGGCGGTGGATGGCATGTGGGAAACGTTGACCCCCGCCCTTCTATTGCTTTGCTGGCGCCCGCGATGCAGGGAATCAACAAACGTCGCCGTCGTGTCACGCTTTCTCCGTCTTTCCTCCAGAGAACTCTGCGAATAAACGCCTTTGTTTAGCCTTTGGTGCCGAGGTCACGGATTATATTCGCCCTTCCTTCCGCCGCTGCGTGGACGATTAGTCGTTGGACGATCGGCTATTTCGTTGGAGTTTTCTGTTCTTACTCAAAAAAGGTGCATTCGAACTTTTTTATTTTATTTTGTTTACGTACGTGGTTGGTTTCAGGGAAGCTTTCAGTAAGTGGTTTGGGAGGCTGGTGGGGTTCGCTGAAACTCATCTAACCCAGTGCTGCGGAGCACAAAACAAAGCTTAGCCGAGGGTCATGGGAAGGCACGGAGGTAGCGCAGCAAAATGAAAATAGAGGATCCTTTTCCCGATGCAAAAGCCATTGCGGCAACCCTTTCCTTCACCACCATCCCCACTTCCAGTCGTACATTACAACCTCGCCCCTCCCCCCTTCCAGGCGGTTTTACGGAAAAAAACATTGACAACCTTTCCAGGGGGCGCCAACCCGAGGACTCGGCTTGGCGCCCCCTCCCTAGTGGCGCCCGGGGCACTTGTACCCCCTTGCCCCCCCCTAGTTACGCCACTGCCTATCGGTGCTTTGTCACAAGTGTGAAATGCAACGCAACGAAAATATGAGTAAGCACGATGTTTAGCACTGACCCTGAGTTCCCGCTTGAGCCTGTCGACGTTGTGTATGGTCTGCAAGGTCTCCAGTCCCACAGCCATCACCATGGCAGCGAACACATTGTCGAGCAGCCGGTTTAGGTGCTCATCACTTGAGTTGTCGTTGTTGGTCACCACCAGTAACACCACACTGCATATTGCATATTTCACAGGAGATGGGTTTAATTCGTAGTATTGGTAGTGTCCCCTGGCACTACCAGCTGAGAATTTCGCTTGTGTGCAGTTTCGCGCTCTCAGAACTGTTTGATCAGGTGCAGGGATGACTTACAAGTCAATTCGCTCGTGCAGGTCCCAGAAAATCTATTTGCTCATCGTTTTCCTGCATGACAAGGTGCCATAAAATGTGTTCTATATTACATCGGACACGCTCCTATTAGTCCTGCTGGTTCATTCTATGACAGGAACATGGCGTACACAATGAGACAGACTGTTCGGCTAGTTGATCTTGCATTTTAACCAAGTGCAATTGGGAAAAATGAAGACATACAGACAAATAACAAGACATTTCATATTAACGATTCAATCGGCTAGCGAATTATGAGGCCTGGCCAGTACAGTGATAGCCATTTGCAAAGCTCCTATGACAACCATTCTCTTTGGCTTCTTTATGACACAATAAATCGAAAGAACTCTGGAAGAGTTTGCTCTCATGGTTACCACAGTGTACACTGAAGGAAGTTATAGTAATAAATCTATTGTAATCGCAAGATCAGACCACTGACATAACCGTGGGGGTTCAACATACGTGAAGTATGGCTGAACCCCCTCTACTGGATCAGGCCATTGGAGACAGATGCGAGTAGATCATGTTTGCTCACCTGTCGTGGTAACTCCTCCATACGGCCTTGGCACCTTTGGTAGTTGTGCTGTGCAGGGAAGCGCCCCTCAGGTGTGAGAACAGGTGGACGCCATTGAGCGTGCCCACCGACGCGAACGGGAGCTGCGCACAAGAACGAGAACTTGTAAATGCCTTTGTATAAAACCTGCAGGAGTAGCAAACTCCATCTGTCACATAACGAAGAGCAACACAACTATGAGAGTCTGGACACATGAAACGGCATGGATAACATGCAACTTGACGATGCCCGAGCTTTCTTGAAGAAAGCCCTTTCATGTAGGCAACGGTTAAATGGTGCCTGCAAGCTCCTTTTCTCTCTCTGCTCTGGTCCAAATTTAGCAACCTTCGAATGTTGATTTCAGTGATGTAGCCAGGGGGAGGCACACCGGGCCCGTGCCCTCCCCTTCTCCCCCGAAACTTTTTCGCCATGTCATGCAGAGCAAAAAAAAAAACCATTTCAGGGAGTCTCCCCCCCCCCCTGCCCCTCCCTACCCGAAAAAAGTTACTGTCTACAACCCTGGTTGATATAACTCTTGAGGTGCAAAAAAGGACTTGCATGAGGAATTTTATTAAGAACCACAGCTTCCATGCCTGAAAGAAAAATATAAAAAGTTGTTGAAACTTTAACCCATATATGCCCCAACTTAGGCAAATGAACAAACCTAATTTGTTTTCCCAGAATGATTGCTTTGACGACCTCAGAAAACAGAATAAGGCTTTTATTTAAAAAAAAATCGTTTGGATGGCTCCAAACGATTTTAGAGCCATCCTGGATGTAGGGCACCTATGTTTGACACACCGTGAACAAAAAAACATTAGCGCCTATAATTGTCATACGAAAGTTACTGCACACCCAATAACTGACGAACAATCGACAATAATATCAGCAGCATCGAGGACAATTTGACTCTATATTACATTTTTCCCGCGGTATGGTGGAGCTCGGCTTCATGCACGTGAAATAGCCATTTTGTGACTGCAAGCACGTGGCCATTTGTAGCCCAGCCATCACCTAGACTTGCATGTGACGAGGACAGGGCACCATAAACACAGCTTAGATGACGCTGCCTTTTTTACAGAAAAAAACAAAAAAAACATTCGATATACACTGAGAAGTTTCACCGTCCTACATGTAGGACACTGGGTATATATAGGTTAATTGAATGATGAGAGAGATAATAAAATGAAAGAAGGTAGGGAGGAGAACCAGAATGTGCCCACGGTAAACTGCTGTTTTCTCTCCTGTCTCTGTGTTATCGTTGTCACGTACAATTGCCCAATGGCTGGCGTTTATCGGCTGTTGCGCGGTCACAGCGGCTGTTGCGCGGCCTGTGACGTAATCTACGTCGTCAAAACAGGGGTACCTGGAAAGCCGCGCGAAAGATCCGCCTCTTGTGGAGGATGATGGCATCGGATTTTTTTTTTTCTTGCATGTTTCTAAAATATCGCATCGTGTAAACGATGCGGACAGGGTGGGAACTTCTTTATTGCCGAGCTGAAAAAATGTTACAGTGCCCCTATAAAGTCCAAAGAAGTGGAAGTGATGCTAAAGTGAAACGGTGAATCAGTTTAGACGGAAAGTTTTCACTCGGAAAGCGGTTACTGTTGTCAATTTTACCCTCATAGATTCACTATATTAGAAAAAATAAAAATCAAAGTTTCGTTTTTAAATTTCGCGCCAAAATCTTTGCATTTTTGTGAGTTCGCGATTTTTTTTTCGTATTTCATGCAACAAAATTTCCTGAAACTTGGTATGTTAAGTCTCTGGCCCCTTCCAAACACAGTGTACTTCGTTTCTACCAATTAGATAATACGCATGCCTTAGATGTTGTCGCGGCAAGCAATTATTCTTACGAGAAAATTTGCTTTTTTTTTCTCTAGGACGTGCCTTCGAAATCTGGAATGTATGTCTATGTTTTTGTCTATAACATACAGTAGTTCTTTCTAGTGTCCGTGTTTCCAGTGGAATTCTCTGGTGTTGCACTGTATAGTGTCTCTAATGTTGATGTCCCTAATGTCTCTGTATATACATGTACATTAGGGAGATCAACACCGCAGAACTTCATCGTGCGTGTACTTAACTGGGTCATGTGTGCAACTAGTCGACCCTCATTTGCCGTCATTCCTCAGTAGTCTCACCTTGGATGTCCGGCCGCGGCCAGAATAACTGCCATCGCAACCAAGTTTTTTTGTTTTGTTTTTCCAAGCGTTATCACGCTTCAAGCGCCCTTCCTACTTCCGTTTCTCCCACTAAAGGAAGCGCACACTCAATCAGAAACAAAAGAAGAAAAGAAAAAAAAAAGACACGGCGCCACCCCCGATTACGCGAAAGAACGCAGGGCGCAAGGTGCGTGCGTCAGGTGCACGCCGTCGTCGAGGCGGTGGTCGGCCGCACCTGCTTCACCTCGCGACCCCGACCGCTGAAGAAGAACGCACCAACAACAACACATCGCGGAGTGGCCACATGATGGCAATAGGCGCGTCGAGCGTGAGAACCGCATCACAACGCCACTTTCACGGTCCTCCGTGCACGTATACTGCAGAACTCTGCATGCGCGTGCACCGTTGAGCGAAGAACCGAAACCAGCCCAACCAAAGGCGCCGTGCCCCCTTTGCCTATGACCTTCTTCCCGGTCGCGGCGCCGGGTGCGTGAAAGAAAGAGAGAGAGAGATAGCGCGCCCTCTCCCGGTCGTGGCGCCGGGTGCGTGAAAGAAAGAGAGAGAGATAGCGCGCGCAATGAATGACTCGAGAGGCGAGGAGCGAATTGCGAGCGCATGTTTTCTTCTCTCACCACAACAGCTGTGACGAAACGAGCGTATACACAGATCGAAACAGCGTATACGGGAAGTCGGGAGAAGGATGCACGTCCACGTTTCTGCCGCGTGACTTTTGGTGCCCCGTATATTCGCAGCTATACACACAGAGGACAAGGGTGGGTTTCCTTTACATCGTTTCGGCTTTCGTTTTCCACATCGTGCCCCTTGCGGCGCGACTGACCGCAAACACCGGACAAATAATTTTATCAAGTCGAGGCTGACTTATATAGTCACGGTTCGTAAGCTGTTTCACGCAGCATCCAATCTACATCCTCGCAGGACCATAGAACCATGCACTTACGGTCACAAGGGCATTACGTAGGGCGGTTTGCAAATAGGTAAATGACGAATCGTAATGCATACAAAGTACAGCGATTGAATTTCGTAGCAATAACGGAATTGCAATGCCAAAATGAAAAATGTCACAGCATAACACGCGCAAAGTGAAATACCAAATCCGTTTCGAAAGAAGTTGCTCAACAGTGCAGATCAAAGAATGATATATCAGGCGGATAACTTGCAGGTTTGTTCAGTTTCTAAAACAAACTACAATCGTACACCTCATTCAGTAAGAAATATAAGGAATATAACTATTCAAAAACGTTTTAACAATCGAGAAACGAGTTGACAATCGTTGACCACGGGAAAACTATATACGGAGACCGCGAAAATGACGCTCGGAAATTTTATGGAAGATTCCACAGAGATATCACGAATGTTGCTGACACCTCCTGTCTACGTTTGTAATGCGATCACAACAATTGACTATTTTGAAAATCATCGAGGTGCTCCTGTGCGGTAGCAGGCGACATGCAGGGACCAAGCCGCCTCAGAGTCTGCGCGTGCAGCGGCACTGTGTCTTTTGACAAACACTGTACCCTTCATGCAAGCTATTAATATAAGCGTTATAGGTTAAATACCCACACGTGTCGATTATTCGGCGTTCGTCCGGTATTCTCAAGCGAGTTTAGTGGCCGTATTCACCAACGCCTACGTCTTGCGCTGAAGGTGTCGTAAAATAATTTTTCGGCCAATCAAGATTCGGCACATGTCATTAGCGAAGCCGGCTGACAATGGAAAGCGCCATTACGAAAGAGAAGTTTTCCGAATGCGCCCCGCCGCGGTGGTCTAGTGGCTAGAAGGTACTCGGCTGCTGACCCGCAGGTCGCGGGATCGAATCCCGGCTGCTGCATTTCCGATGGGGGCGGAAAGGCTGTAGGCCCGTGTGCTCAGATTTGGGTGCACGTTAAAGAATCCCAAGTGGTCAAAATTTCCGGAGCCCTCCACTACGGTGTCTCTCATAATCATATAGTGGTATTGGGACGTTAAACCCCACAAATCAATCAAGGTTTCCGAATTCGGTCTCAGTAGACGAATTAAGTAGCAATCGCCTGTACGTAAACGGGCTGCGATTTTGCGAAAAACAAACACACGCGCGAACGAAGCGCACGTGCATAAAGGGGAGAGGATATTCTACGCTGGGCGTGACTGCTTGGTCAGGCCGTTAAAAGTGAACATCCGATATACCCTTAACACGCTTCGCACAGGTCGTATTGTGTGCGTCCCGACAAGGACCATTGAAACGGCAGCGTAAAACAATTCAAGCAGGCACATGCCCGTATGCAGGATAACCCGCTGCAGGAGCTAGCCCATTCTCTCGAAGTCGTCACCGCACATGGTTCTTCGAAGTTGAACAGGTACGCTCTGCGAGGATGAATTGATCACATGTTCGCGTTTGATCACGCTGTGCAACGCCTAACAATGGCTAGAAAGAGATAGATCACGCAAGCAACTCAACATATGGCAATTCACTATGTATCAATAGAGGATCCAACGCCCCTATAGACCCTAACTTTGGTGCATTTCTTCAGTATTACAGGGACAATAGAAAACTGTATCCAGCACCGCATAAGAACCTCACAGCAATGAAATCGGTGGCATTACGCAGAATCCAAACAAACACATACATGAACTTACACAGGCTGCATGTGTTCTATACCCACAGCTTACAGAGATATATGTACGTGGTGTGGGGCCACACCAACTCTGTTTCACATCACGTGGGAGTGTACACATCACAATGAAGAACACCACAACACGAACAACACAGAGGAACAATGGGCGGCACTGCTATACAGCTCGGCCATTGCTGATCAGCGCTGGCTGGTCCAACGGGTAGAGATGATGGCTAGGGCCAGCGGAGCCCTGGAATAGGGGCCCGACCATTTGGAATGCTCCGCGTTATGCGCAAATAAAGTATTCCCTCTCTTTCACTATGTATCATTGCTTGGTTCGGATGCCGTTAAAACAAAACAGGGATAACGAATTGCGTTGTGTTTCAAAATTTGACACACAGTGGTCTGTGCAAAGCACAAGACGCATTTCATTCAGTCATCATGCATACGAGAACAACCATCCACCTTGGTGGTCTCGCGGGGCCGCGCAGGCTGCGTTTTTTTTGTGTGTTTTTTGTGGAGGCGAAAATCCTTGAGGCCGAAGAACATGCACACGGCGTCTATCATAAGCATAAATCGTGTTTTTTTTTGGGGGGGGGGGACGTAGAAACCCAACAAATATTACGAGAATCTCGTAACAATGCCATAGACGCTGCGCACGCACCACTCAAATTAAACTAAGGTTATAACCAACGGATGGACTATACAGACAGCGTCAACGGTTCTTCGCAATATCACGTCAGCGACGACGGAAACACAGCCTTCCCAATTATCACGCCCAACCCGAAACTGGGTCTTGCTCGGCCGTTGCAATTTGACCCTCCTTTCTTTGAGAAGGCGTTATCGTTTATCGAAGTCTTCCAAAGGAGAAGACGTCGAACGTGGGAACCTGGACACGCGGACCTTCCAGAAACTGGACAACGGTCTACATTCGGGCGCCTCTGTTTCATCGGGCACGGTTATTTCGGCCCACTGCTCCCGCCAAGCGCCCGCAGTATTGTTTCAAGAAATTCGGTTTTTCGTTCCTTCCTACCTTGCGAGCGAGAGCAATATGCGAGACTGCGACGGTCATGTTAGCGAGCCACACATAAGCACACACATAGGCTCTGTAGTGAGCGGCAAGCGAGCAGATAAGGCTGCGCACGCAACCGGTACGTGCTCGAAGTGGCACAGTGACCGACGCAGGAAAAAGAGAAGGAAAGAAAGTCGAGCACGAGTGGTGTAATGGGGGTGGCGTCGAGCAGTGTGAACAATGGTCTCCTTTTCCCACGAAGTCCGGGCGCATCCTGAAAGACCCGCGCGCATTCCGGCTCGGAGCGTATATACCGGGGGCGTGGCGCGGCCCAGCGTGCGCTCAATCGAAATGTGGGAGGGAGGGGCGGTCTCGGCGCTGAGCAATCTTCTTCCGTCCACTGCCCGAGGTGGTGGTGGCGCTGGAGAAAAGAAGAACCTGGTGGTGGCTTCGTCGGGTCAAACGACGTCCGTGAAAATGAGCGTAGTAGTAGGACCAGAATTCATCTCTGGTATAGGACTGGCCCCGAAAAGCAGGAAAAAAGGGAAGAAAAAAATCCGAGAATAAAAGAAGAGGCAGAAACGGACGCGAAGTGGACATCGCCTTCCTCCGGGCGATGTCTTTCAGAATGGAGGACGTGTTGTTGCTCGTTCTGCGCGGACGCGGTGCTTTTTTGGGGGTAACTGGCGCAGAGCTACAGCCGCGGGGCATCTGTGGACTGGTCTTTCGAGCGCGGGCGACCGTAGTGCGAATGGTCGCTGGAAAAAATAGGCGGGAAATAATACAAGGTGTGCTTTTGTTCGAGAGTGAGCAGAGCGCGCTCCGACGATGGAACGATCGAGTCGATATCAGCTGCATCTTTCGTTTGCGAACAGCGATATTATGCACCAAGAAACAAACGAAAGAATTTTAATTTATCAAGTGTTGCTGTCGAAAAAGCCACTAAAATGTGGAAATATAGGGAAAAAAACAAACTGAGAGACAGACACGGTGACACAGTGGTGTTGCGACCGTATATGAAAAAGAATTCAGGTGAAGAAAAAAGTAACATTGCCGTGAATGGGGAACAATTTATACGAACATTCGCATGACAAAGGTTCCAGTAGGAGTGTTCTGTGTTTCCGATCGATGCACATTGCTTTTTAAAAAAGCACGTCGATGACTAAATACAAAATAAGCATTTTATAGGGACCAGCGCGCCAGAATTTTTTTCATAGCCCGAGGTGGCATCCAACATTTGTTGCAATCAATGCTCTGCTCATTCATTAATTCCCTTAGTCCAGAAACCCGTTGGCAACTGCTACTTCCCGTGTAATAGCTAACAAGCCGCTGCATATTCAAAATTACGAAGAAAGCCTCACACGATTGTTCACGATCCCTGACGATGGTTGGGAGAAAAAAGCAAAAACCTGCTTGTATTGACTTGTGAGCATGAGGTGGTTTGGCCGTCGAGAGCTGTTTTCCTCGCAGAACCGTATCCGACGAAGGCCAACACTTTCGAGATGGGAAGAGCGCGGTTTTGAGAACGAGCGCAGTAAGGACAAGCACTTTCGTGGCGCCTGATTTCGTCCACTCGTCTCCACTTCAGTACGCGATTATTGCTGCAGTGCCGAGATCGTCAAGAAGCGGGAAGCTTCGGCTCAAACTTTGAAACTCTTTTTTCGGTTCTTAGGTCATGCCTTGCACCTGTACGTGCATTTCACCTCACTATGGATCGGTACTCGCAAAACTTAAGCCTGTGACCGATCACCGCCGAGACGATCATAGCGTCATCGAGGTCACCGCTGCTATCATTAGCTGCGAGCAACAAAATTAGAAAACATGTTAGAAGAGCAGAGAGAGAGAGAGAGAGATGGACGCCTTTGTACGCTTTCTGCAGGGGTTGCGAGATTGCCTCATCCGGCCCGCCCAAGAGAGACGATTTCACGGGCTAGGCCGCGTCGTTTGTTTGAGGTGCCCGCTTCTCCAATCACCCCGGTAACGGGCGTGTCGACATTCTCCTGGCATTCGACAGCACAACGGAAACACGAAAAAGGCGCCGAGAGGTGCTATATGGAACCCTGCAGAGCGACAAGAACGTTGTTTGGCGTGTCCCGTGCTCTGTACAGGGAAGTTACCTGGGTATATAATATTTCTTACTTTTTTTCCCTATTTTCTCAGCACCACAGTGGGGTCCTGCTCTCGGACAGAGAAGACAGGCTTTTTTTTTTTTTACGCGGCTTCGCCGTTTCACCGCGCTCCGTGTGTTTGTGTGTGAACGTGTGCGGGAGGGGTCTGGTCGCGCCAAATAACACGGCCGGAATCCGTCGAGTCAGAGGTCGGCACTTCCCCTTTTTTTTTCGTTTTTTTTCCCCCAGAGAGAAGATTGTCTGGGGAGCGTTACAGCCAGTGGGACGGCGCCATTAGGCCACACACGCCCACGGAACGATGATGGCCTAACGAAGGAAACGACGCGCTCGGACCAGGGAGCAAAAAGATAATAAAGTAAAAAAAAAAGTAAGTCGCCGGTCGCTGCAGGTGCACATGGCCTGCCATTATGTTACCGGCGCCGAAAGTTGCATCCGAGGCGGCGGCGAGTGAATGTGTGCGGTGTTTGTGCATCTTCGCGGGTGTACCTGTTCATACCTGTTCCCTCTCCGCCGTCGCCGCGAACAGATACCGTTTTTCCCGAGTGCATGGGTCGGTGGCTGGAGTGTCGTCCCCTCAGACGGTGTTTCCTTTCCTCAGCCACTTTCACTTCATATCGTTATTTGTTGTTGTTTTGTTTTGTTTTTTACGTAGACAGCGCTTCTCTACGGCGGTGGAGGAGGGTATATCGTAAAAGAAACGTGCGACGCTTTCCGGGAAGAAATACCTCGTACAGGTACCGCACCCCCTGCCAGCGAGAAGCCCGCCAGGGGATTGTCCAATTCGTTTCGTGGAAATACTTCGAAGGTTTTTTCTACGCAGGTTCGCACGGGGCTGTGGCATGACCTCTTGTACGGACACGTCATTTGCAGAGCGAGTTCTGTGCGAGAGGTTGCGTATGCGGGCCCACACCAGGGGTCGTATCCTATTGGTCAGTTTAAGCAACAAGTGCTTCGAGACAGTTCCGGCATCGCTCGGGTCTCGCAATATTGACCGCTGCGTTTCAAGAAAACGAAAAATAAATAAATAAAAGAAGCCGTTCGGGAGCGCTCCACTAGCTCAGAAGTAGTGGATGACGGTTGCACGCTGACATCGAAGTAGACCAAAGCATGAAGACAAAAGAAAAAAAAACGGCTAGTAATTTCGTACGGTGCGCAAGGCGATAACTCTATGCACAAGTGTATATGCAGCGCTCGTTTAGCTTTATATATTTATATTTCTTTTTTTATACTTTCTTTCTACTGACGGGAAACACCCACAACGAGAGAACCTTACCTACCAGAAATGGGTTCTGTATACGGGGAAAATGCGGTTAGCCTGAGCACCACGCGCGATTTACCTTGAGCGAGCCTTTTCCAGTGCTTCTTTATAAGCACTGGACACGGACGACAAAACATGGAACGAAACGGAACGAGCACAAGGCGGTAACCATAACTCACTACAATATGCGGTCATTCATATGTGCAACAGAGACCTGAAGCATTGATTTTGAAACACGACACCGTGATTCATTACCCGACTAAAGTGTGTACCTTAGCTGCACGACAGTACAAAGAAGGCCGTGCGGATGCAGATCATATTTCATCGCGTCGCCACGTTATTGCGCATGCAAGTGCTCGACACAAAAAAAGCAAACGATGAACTTTAAGAACAAACCGGCGATGAACTACGATACCTCCTTCGAAGCGCCGGTAAAGTCCGAGAAAGTACGTACGAGGGGTATATGAGATTGGCGGCACGTGTAGTGTGACCTGCTCATAGGCCGAGAAGTATGCCTTCATCGCGGCGGATATACTTCGCTGCATTCTTCCTCCATCACTTCCTCCCCCTTTCCATCCTTCGCTGCTACTTAAGTGCTTGGACCGTCGGGCTCGCTAGCTCACTAATTAGTAGCGCGAGGCGACAGCGAACGACCGTCCGTTGCCTGCATTGTTGCCATGGTATATAAGGAGGTTGG
Organism: Rhipicephalus annulatus; assembly: GCA_013436015.1. NCBI lineage: Eukaryota > Metazoa > Arthropoda > Arachnida > Ixodida > Ixodidae > Rhipicephalus > Rhipicephalus annulatus. The sequence goes on from WOVY01012905.1 coordinate 494,293, forward strand.
AGGAGGGGGGATGGGAGGGATGGGGGGGGGGGGCAATCGACGCCGCATATTGTACTTTTTTTAGAAACAGCGACCCCCCAACCACTCCGTCGCTTGGAATCTTTGTTGTTTTGAAGGCATGACGCCGATAGAACGAGATGTGAAATTGCGATTAAAGAGAGGAGTATCGGTTATGCTTGTATAGCGCACGTGCTGCACACGCGCGAAGGCTTCGATATTCTCCGCCCACCATCCATGCATCTTTTTTCGCCTGACGCCGGCATGGTGATGAAATTAGAGTGCATGACTTTACATCGGTTCATCTCCATCTTCTATTTATTTTTATTTTTATTTGTTCTGCCTTACACTGTCGGTTTAGTGTTGTTTACCAACACCGGCCGACAGGGTCACTAACCTCTACAGAAAAAAATATACACAAAATGGTAGACAATATATAGTGGAGTCCCTCAGAAGTTCACTGTTAGAAGTCGGCGTCGTTAGAGGCGCTGAGCAGAATTTTTCATTACCTTTTGTCGGCGAAATCACAAATAAGTAAACATTCATCGTGCGTTCGCAAGGACAAATGCATGGAGCCCTTTTCTCACACTTTAGCCGCCGCGGTAGTCTATAGTGATTATGGTGCTCGGCTGCTGCAGCCCGATGGTCTCCGCAGCTTCGAATCCATGGCCACGGCTGCTGCATTTCGATGGGGGCAAAAGGCTATAGAAGTTTGTGCGCTTAAATTTAGGCACGCATTGAAGAATCCCGGCCATCGAAATTTCCAAAGTCCTCCTCTCTCATAATCATATTGTAGTTTTGAGACGTAGAGCGGTAACGATTGCTATTACGATTCTTACTTTCTCGTGTAAGTAAAAATAAAAGCGTCTTCCCCTGTAACATCATTTCAAGTGCAAGGAACAGAACGAAACAGCCGAGGTACATTCGCTCAAACTTGTGCATAGAATCCGTTCTTCAGTCGTCTTCGGGGTGTCTCCACGAGCCATGGAAGCGGAAGCGGCGCTGACCATGCACGCACGAGGACGCCGTATATACATGCATATTTACAAGCGAGGAAGTTACGCAGGCAGAAAATCATTCTTCCTCCTTCGTGGAGTGCGCAAGTGGCCGAACCTGCCCCGATAACCGGTAATTTTCCCGCGGCGGAAGACGCATTGACGACTCGCTAATGTGAAGCGCGCACGGCAATTTCTCTTCTGTGCGGCAGATCATGCCGCCGCCGCCGCTGTTGTCCTGCAAGGCGGGAGGTGGCGCGAGGGTCGGCCAGCTCCGCGTGCTCCGGGAGGTCAAAGGTCGAGCGGCGCAGCGATAGGCCATTACCCGAGCACGCGCAGCTTTATTAAAGATGGAGAGGCTATCAGGCGCACAACGCGCGGCGCCATTACTAACCTGTATAGGCAATGCTGACAAAGTCACTTCACAATCACGATCTAATCTGGATTAACTTAGTTCCTATAGGCGTGGTGGAATTCTCCATCGAAATTTCGTTGCGTATAGAAGAAAGCTTTCATCGATTTGAAAAGAACGGGGTTCAGGATAGCTTGATGAGTGTATACACAGTCCTATGAGGGCTCCTCTGGCTTGCGCGACCAGCTGGACTCGTGGGCCAGAAGCGTTAGTTACACAGTTGCACCTCCTCCTCAGAGCTATGGCGATGAGTGAGTGCCACAGAGAGTCTTCTATTATATCCTCATCCAATACGAAATTCAGGTTGCCCGGTCTTTTACATATATACAAGCCCGCGAGATGTGGTAGAGAGTCGAAGCGAGCCACGACATCGCCGAAAATTGCGCCCATATAAAAAAAATTGAAAAACATTTGTGCGATGCAGTAAACTTGAATAAACCGAAGTTTGAATCTTACGGAGGTTCATTGCATGTTCCCCTTCGTGGGGTCGCCACATTTTTACCGTGCGTCCTTTTTGATGAATTTTTGTTGGTCGTAATGAGTTCAGAAAACAAGAACATGACGTATATATAGACAAAAGACAGCTGACCTTTTGCACCCACATATGTTATCTTCGTTTTTTCTATACTCTATATCTCTGTTATAGTTTTGTTTCCTATAGAATGCCAGCAAGCGGCGCCAATTCGTGAAAACGTTTCGCACTCCTCCCAGACTCACTTAGCCTTGAATTCAAAACTGTATATAGCGAGATTATGATGCCCTAAAACGCATAACACGATCCATTTCGAGGATCCCGTATACAATAATTTTTCTACGCGTATAATGACCACATTAACAATCGCAATCGGCTCCAAGTGAGAGAGACCTCAGAAAGGCTTGCCCGTTGTGAGAATGAAGCTCCCTCACTCCCATTCCGTTTCCGTTTTCATACGCACTACACAGGTAGGGGGCAGCCAGTCACTGTCTTATTATACTGCTCCACGTATACATGCGTGCCTTTACGTGTCCAAGTCACTTATCTCTCCCTCCCTCTTTTTTCATATCTCATTGCTACATGTTTAGTTTTACAAGGAACGTGCGTATAATTCAATCAACATGAAAGATAACCGAAATCGCTGCCAGATAGTACGCGCCTTCCAAGAATCAAGGAACATGAAAGGCGAATCCAACGCGTGCGTACATACAGACATCGATTCGGGTTCACACAGGACGATCGCGGAATGTAATTGAGGTCAATATCGGGCGTGCGATGAACATGCATACGCCGAAACAGGGCGCGAAGATCAGCCACGGCTCAGCTCGACTGGTATACGTCGATTGTGTATACGCTACACGCTTACGCACGCGATTTCGCGCGCGTATACGCGAGTGTGAACGCGCGTGTATGCGTGCGTGTAGCAGCAAAGCTCGCTGCGCGATCCCGTTCTGCCCGCTGTGGATAATGGTTCATTCGTCTTCCAAAGTCAGCGCGCGCGGCGGTGCATCTCGTGTATAAGGTCAATCCAGCGCGGCGCGCTGCATGCTGGATCCGCAGAACTGGACCAGTGTACACGCAAGAAACTGAGCCCCGGCGTCTCATGCGCTTGCAGCATGCATGCGTGCCCGCTATCATTAGGCGAGGCGTGCCCTGTTTACCCGAAATTCTTCCTTCTTCCGTCTGTTTGTGGTGTTGCTCTCCTATACTTTATTTCATTTCTTTCGTACGCATACGTCTCTCGCTGATTACCATGCTGATGGGAATGCCCCGAGGTGGTGGGTGCCCTACATTCTGACTGATGCGGCGCCGGCCGGCGGATCATCCTCTATATATAGGCGGCACGGCGCGTATCTCTTCCTTGCTTCGTCTTACAGTATCCGTTTATATATATATAGGCTCGCTTCTGACGATGCCTAACGTACCTAATTGTAAATTTCTTTCGCGTTGTTAGCGCATACGCAAGATAAGTCTCTCGCCAGCGACTAGTTTCTCAGAGCCAAAATAATAATAATAATAATAATAATAATAATAATAATAATAATAATAATAATAATAATAATGACATCGAAAATATGCAACTTCATCTCGAAATGATTGCATCCCAACAACATGCACAGCCCCGGACGCGTAAAATTGTTCGGATCCTATATCCTATACCAGCGCATATATAGAGGAGGCGACGCACCGACGGGAAGGGCAATTTTTCGGCCACTTTAATTGACTCCAATTTACGCCATTACGCCCACACTGTACAGCTAAAGACAACAATTAATGTTTTCTGTGTTTTTCCTGGCCCAATCGTCAGTTGTATTCATTTAGTTCTTTTTAAGAAAGGGCTTAGCATGCGCATGGTTAACTGGACCATTGAACCTCTCTTTTTGGTATGTAGCTTATGCGAGGAAAAGCAAGACCGGGCTCTTATACATAGCTCACGTTTTCTAAGCAGCATGACGGTTTGTATTGATATGAATCACTGGTATATTACACATAACACGCTTCATTCGGTAATATGTTCTTGAAGCCCCGCAAAATTCCTGTCTTTCCCGCGGCTTGCTCATGTAATATTGTGCGAGCAGTGCATTTCTTTTTTTTTGTTCATTTCTTTTTACATAGTCTCCCAAAACAGTGGTTGCTTGTGTTAGCTAGTGACCTCTTTATAAATCTACATAATGCAGTTATAATCTGTTCTTACGCGAGCCAATTCAAAAACTGCGCGTTCTAGATTCAGACGATCGGTTTGGGAACTTGAATCTCTCCAAATGTACACACATGGTATAGCTTGGTCACATTACACGTATGCATATGGGAAGTGTTGGGTTTTGCGTTCATACTGAGCGCGTTTAGCATTCGGAGTGGTTCACACTATAACGAAGCGAGACTCAAGCAGTTTTCGTCTTAACCTTATACGGTCTTGAATCTTCCCAGCTATTTCGCTTTCCCAGTATTGCTGCTACGGGTTATACGTACCGTGACCCACTGATACAGGTGGAACATTATAGTATATCCTAAGTCAGTCTCGCGCCACGAAAACGTAAATAACTAACAAATAGCTATAACGCACTAACCGGCTAACTATATATCGTATAGACCGATGTTGAGGTTGGCGCCACGAGCGAGATTGTTACGGTATATATCCGTACGTGGGCTTTCCGCACACAAGCGACGTGCTGAACACTCCCGAGAGGCAGTTCTTTCGTGTTTCGGCATGTCCTATCCAACGGTCACGCCATCTATACGCGTCTCGAACAGTCGTGCTTCGACGGCCCCGTTCGCGCGACCGTCATCGAGCACGCCACGCCCCCTGGACCACGAGAGCCGCTCTCATTCCCAAGCTTCCACTGGTCTTCGTGCTTGCGATATAAATAAGAAAAAAAAAACGCGAGCGGTGGCTCGCTGTAATAAACAGCCCGACTGCCATCCCGTTATCCTACAATGCAGGTGCACGCTCTATACAGCCGTCGATGAGCCAATTGCTCGCGGCTTCTTCGGTGGAGCGGCACTTCGTTTAATTAGCTCACTGGTTTCTTACGCGACAACATTCTCCGAACTGATTCTCCGGATAGATCGTGCACAAGACTTGACCCCGTTTGGAAATGAACAGCTGGGTACATTCACGGATGGTCTATTATATAGATGTTCGCCCGCGCTCGAGCTCGCTAAGTGGTCGTCTCCGTTTGATGCGGATAACGCGCCTTTAATTCCAGACCGCTGGGGGGCGATAATGATAACAACTGGTTCTAGATTCGGTTCTCCTTTACTGGACGGCACGCGCGATTATGCGAGAACGGCTTAGCGTATACAGGCAACCGGTTTTCAATGAAGTTGTACATGTGTATAGGCCGGGCCATCAGCTCCCGTGTTCGTCGTGTTGTTCGTATCTGTTTCACAGTTACCGAAATTTCCTGGCGTTCCAGTTATCACGACCTCGAACAGCCAGCTATAGTCGTGCCACTCTATTCACAGAGTACAGTGCACGGATTCGCGCTGTACATGGGCGGTGTGAATGGAAGTGGGCCTTCCATTGGTTTACACCAGCCAGGGTGGGCAAAAATAACTGAAGCAACAACCGCTCGAGTTGCTCGTTCCCACGATTTCGACCTCGTGTACCGAAATGTTTCCTCCGCGGGCCTTCTTTGAAAAACTCGAAGGGGCTTTATCGTTCCCCATTCGCTTCTCGGCAGCAGCGGATGCGCTTTCATTTATCTCCCTTCGTAGAAGAAGAGGATGCGCTAATTAACTAGATTTACACGCGCTCTTATTCGTCGAGCGCCCCCAGAGCCCGCGTATAGCGACCATTAGAGCAAATTTTCGCACGATGCCGTGCAAAAAGTACGCGATCAACAACGGCGTATGTACAATTCAACAAAACAACTTCCGTCACATCCTCTTTTTATTTATTTCTTTATCTTCCTCTCTTTTTTTCGGGAAACTTCGTATTCGCGTAAAAAAAAGAAAAAATTAATACGTACGGCACACACACACACAGCGCCTCGAAGAGGATTCGCTCCAGAGGACAGCAAATAGCCAAGACGCTACGCGGCGCGCACTGAGCGCACAAACGAGCACGTCGGCGCGCTGATTATTATAGGAAAAGCGCCGAGGCAGGCATGCGGCGACCGTTCTCGGTCGCCTCCCACGCCCTCCTCCCTCACACCGGACAATGGCGTACAGGAGAGAGGAAGGGGGGGGGCGACGTCCAGCGCGGACGTTTACGATACCTCGTCGGACCAAGCCGACAGTCCTGAAGGAGTCTGGACGGGGGCTTCTCATGCCTGCACTCGTCGATTCACACGAGAATCGCTCAAGCGTCGACTGCTTCGCGGCATCGTCATCGTCGTCGTCGACGGCGGAGTCGGTCGCCGCGGAGAAAGACTTCACGAAAGGCGGCGGCGGCGAAACGGAGGACGAACACGCTTCCCAACTACGTCGAGCCCCCCCCCCCCCCCCGTCTTCACCCATCTCCACACACGCACTTGCCTCTAGCTTCTGTAACTATGTGCAAACGGATAAGTGCGTGACCGTATGCGAGTATATGAGCGCTGCGCGTATAGCAGTTATAACACTTGGTTTCTCACGCGGAGTCGGCGATCTTTTCTGACCGAGCTGTGGACACACGTATACTGGCGCCTGCACCGGCCACTGCCCGCGCGTTTCCCAGGTTCCGTCACCGAGTTTATCTTTGGTGTTTTGTTTCGTTATACTACTCCGTTTCGTTGTGGTTCTTTGACGTGACTGTTTTACCTGCCCTTCACGGGCCCTATTCTTTTGTCTCCTCTCAACTTGTTCCCCCCCCCTCTCTAAGTCCTTTGTCTATATATAGGCGAGGGAGAACTCGCCCCGAACTGCCCTGCTGCTGGCTGTTGTCGAAAGCCCCATATATGTGCTGTCGTTGACAAAAAGTGCGCGGGACTGATTGCCGCGGACGTGTGTGGAATTGACGAGGCGCTGCCGCACGCTTGTTTTCTTCTGCACGGCAATGCGAAGACTGACAGCCGCGAAGGTCGAATGGTACATAGAGAGCGAAAATACTTGCCCGAGATTGAAATATACCAGGGGGAAATGAAACAAAAAAAAATGGTGAGAGATAACGCTAGTAAACATCCGTATTGCCGCATGTTGTCTATGTATCGTTCACCAAGGCACGTTACTTCAAAATTTAGGTGGCCAATAGCGCCGAGTGCAATGACTTCTCTGTTGGAGGAAATAACTGAGCACCTCCTGGGCCATGGTGGGGCACAGGAGGTGCTATTGGGCGAGTTGCTGCGTTTCAATAATAAATATAAAACAACGCTTAACACACGAGATTAAAAAAAAAGTCCCTTCATTTTTCCCGGGTGTCAAAAGTTGTTTTATATTTATCATGGTGATGCTATATATACTTCACTGTCACTCCTGTGACCATGGGAGAGCGCATCATAATTACGAAAAGCAACAAAAGCTTTGCTCAAATTACTGAAGGGTACTGACTGACCACATGTGACGTCAAGCACAGAAGAACAGTGGCCGTTCCCTTTTTTTTCCCCTAAATTTTTCGTACGCGATTGGAAACAATGCAGCCATCATAACATACGGTGTGGTCAACATCAGTACAGGCATGCACATGCGGCTTGTGCATTTCGATCGAGCGAATGTGCGACAGTATAGCGTGTATAAAATTTGAAACGACGCTGAGGGTCTGTTAACCTGCAGGGCATATATAGCATGCGCCATGAACTCGGTGCGCACAGCTTCCAAAAGTAGGCCAGCAACGTCCCGAATCGATCACGAAGGCCCTCATCGTCGGCACGCTTGCTGCATGCGCCGAGTTCGTTCCTCTTCTTCACCCGGATTCGGCGAGTTGTTTCAGCGCCGCGGAGGAGAGCAGTCGTCCGAAACGTCGGCGCGCACTTGCGCGGCCGGGCGTTTCGCAATCGCTCCGCTTAATCGAGACGGCTTGAAGTATACGAACGCCTGCCTGTCGGATACTGCTCGCCTCGGATACGTTTTCACGAGAACCGGGCGCCCGTATCCACGCTTCTTTCTTTATTTTGTTTATACATTTATTTATTTTTTCACAGCTTGGCTGCGTTAGTCCACCCAGAGTCGTCGTCATCGTCTTCGTAATAGTAGTATACGCGTATAGTATAGGGGTGGTAGTAGTAGGCGTCACGAAAGTCACGTGATGAGGGACAGCATAAGTGAAATAAAGAAATGACTGTAACGAAATTATTACTATGATGCTAAATTATGATGAAGATGACGCACGTGATCTTGCTACCCAGTTGCATACACTCCGCGCGCTTCTCTGTGCAATGCTCTTCACAGCTTAATACTGGAGGACTTTTTTCTTTCTGTCTCTTTTCCCTTCCTTCCTTCCTTCCTTCCTTCCTTCCTTCCTTCCTTCCTTCCTTCCTTCCTTCCTTCCTTCCTTCCTTCCTTCTTTTTCTTGCTTTACTTCTTTTTTGTTTTTTTACTTCTTTCAACAAACCAATCGTTGATCACTTTCGTGTGCATTCCTTGTCGGATCCAAAGTGATAAAGCGCCCACCAGTCTCAGTTCAATAGTGAACACATTCAGTAAACAATACAACATACACAGAATATGCAGAATATCACTAACTCAACATCTGAACGCATTAAGCAGTTGTTGACAAAGATAGAAACCTATGTGCACTAATAAATAATGGAGTGGGAAGGGGGTTGGGGGTGGGGGGGCAAAAGCAATATTTAGGACCGGCCGCCGTTGCTGTATAGTCGCTGAGCCTGACTCTAACAGTCAAACTGCAACGGGACCATGAAAGTATCGGGCTTGAGAACTCTTCGTAAAGTTTTCTGAATGAATGAATCAGCGTCGGCCGGACATTGCCTCTAGTTTGCGCATTCGACGCTCTCCATTCAGCGGTGTCGTCCCGCTTCGCGACCAACGAGAGCTTCCGCGTGGCACAATCTAATGAACGCCGGGGGCCGCAGTTCGCGCACATCCCATTGTCGCGACGTTATATCCCCAATTTCCGTCCCCGCTCCTCTCTCACACTGCAGTTGTAATAGCAGAGATTTGCGTCACACGTGTTTCTTGTTACCGCTCTCGCCTTCATCGCCACGCCGTTCCGTTTCACTCTCTTCTCTTCCAACGCCCTCCCTCTCGCATCTCCAACTAGCATCGTGAGCCCCCACTGGCGCGTCCCGCGTCGTTAGTCGTGTTGTTTCTGTTTGGTTCTTCCAGAACGCGGTCCTGCGCCGCACCGAGTCTCGGAGAGTCGCCCGGGAGTCGAGGGAGAGGGGAGGGGTCACTTCCTGGCATTGTTTTCGGCGTGTCGCTGCCGAGCGAACTATTTGGGGCGGTGTGCACTCGCAGCGATGAGCTGGCTGTGCACTCGAGCTCTCACAGGCTCGTCAGTGCTACCCCCCCTCCCCCCATCTCCATACACATGGGCTTTCTTTGTTTCGCAGGATTGTGCGAAGAGGGAAAGAGAGAGTTGGTCGCACCTTCGCGCGTCTGCACACAGAGAGTAAATCGCCGCAACTCTCGCCAGTGAACCTGAACGTTTTTTTCTGGGCCCACGAGTTCGCATACTACTACTTCGTTCACTTTACAACGGCTTAGACCTTGTGATCCTACCTACGTGTATCCACAGTTCTCTCTCTCATCAGCTTTGTCCAGCGTCCTTCCAGAGTCCAGATTGCGAGATAAACATTCCCTATGCGCGAAAGCAATAACAACAACAAAAAAGTAGGGCGGGTCAAGAAATGAGAAAGACAAGCAATCAAGTGCCCGCGTAGTCGTGGGCGGCGGTTATGTAGAATCCGCGAGAAGACACCCCAGGGGTCGAGGGCCGCTCACGGTATTCGCGTGCTCGCAAGGAGCGTCCGGATGGGAATCCTGGAAACTGCACGGCGACGCTTCGAGATCCTTTCACGCGATACGCAGGAGCTCACGCGACCTTTCGAGTTTGTTGCGACGTCTAGCGGCAGGTGACGTCCAAGCTGTGCTCACAGCTATATATATAACTGTCAACAGTGGTTCACGTCACTCGAATCCCATCCAAACCAACGCTGTGAAGTAAGGCATCGCCCCGGTGCAGTAGCTAAGGTATTCGGCTGCTGACCCGCAGGTCGCGGGATCGAATCCCGGCTGCGGCGGCTGCATTTTCGATGGAGACGAAAATGCTGTAGGCCCGTGCGCTGTGCTCAGATTTGAATGCACGTTGAAGAACTCCAGGTAGTCAAAATTTCCAGAGTCCTCTACTACGGCGTCTCATCGTACGGCGGTTTTGGGACCTTAAAGGCCACGTATCAATCGAAGTAGTGCATCAGCCTCACTGACCCTCATAGGAACACCTTCACGAGTTTACAAAGTAAAACTGCTTACTAAACGAGGACAGAAGACGCGTACGGAGACAACTAATCGCCCTTCATTAGCTATCCTACAAGATCGGCGTGAATTCACCCATCAAGCGCGATTTACGGTAAACTGTAGATGAATGCGTCGAATTTGCAGGGCGTTGGGCACTCAATTGCAATAAAGTATGCGCTCATAGAGCCTCTGATTATGTTTTTTTTTATTCTGGCTGATTTCTCACTTCTCTTCGTTTTTATTTTCGTATTAGTGGTGACAGCCCGACTCTCATGAATATTTATAAATTATAAAAAATGACGTTTATAGCAATTTAATGGCGTTCTACATACTTGAAGAGTCATGATAATTAAATCATATTTCAGTACATATTCATGCACATCATAAGCACAACATCACTTACTCGACATACACGCAAGAGATAATTGTCAGCTGCCAGCGTTACGAGAAGAACTCTTTTTTTTTTTTCTTCACGATTTCTTTTGTTAGTAGCACATCGAAAATGCCATCAAACTTGGCATAGTGTCTTTGGCAAAGAAATCACTTTCGATATGCACACTGCCAATCAAACTAATGAAACTGGACATGGAAGTGGCTGTTTTTACCGAAAGCTCAATGTATATTACTCTTTATTTGCTATAACTTGTCAACACTCAAAAACATATGCGTGAATAGCGTTATTATACACGGTACCTAAAGGGGACTCAAATCGTGCCTCCGCAATCTTTAATCTTATTTAGGAATGCATGCAGGCGAGCCTGCAGAAAGTTCGCAGTGTAGTGACAGTCCATGTCATGCGACAAAGTATCTCTACAGCGATTATATAGTCTACTTTTTTAGCGCCGTAAAAGTTAGCGATTAGCGAGACGGAGCTGCTAATCGTATGACGCGGGCCACGATCAGCGACATGTGAGGTCTGAGGCGTTCAGGTTTCGCCGCTAGCTATCCAAATAAAAGTTTATCCAATCCAATCCATAAAGGCTGCTGCGCTCTTAGGATGGGCAGAACAGAACAAGAAAGTATCCAAGGTTGGGAATGGGCTGCACCCACATCGGATCGCACATTCCCATTTCTTATTTACTTCTTTTCTGCAGTACAGTGATGTAGATAAGCGTACGCTGACAAAATGACGCTGCATATTTATTTTCTATATAGCCTTTAAATTGTTTCTTACACCAATCTTGCGTTCGCACTCATGGCCCTTCTTTTTTTGTTACTTTTGGTAGTCTAGTACTAGTTTTCTTCACTTCTATTTATGATTATTTCATAGCAGAGCGAAAAAAAAATGGCGTGAAACATTGCATACAGCGCAACGTACCTACGCCATCAACAACGTATAATTTTCCGCCTAAAGTGAGTGCTCTGATAAAAATATTGCTTCGGGAACGACATCTCGTTTATGATACTTAATTTGACAAGTATACAGCCACGACGACGTCTGCGTAGAGCACGTGGGCAGCCGGTTTTTGCTCTGTGCATGGGGTGAAACCTTGAGACAGTTTCGGGCTCAGAAGCGGTATATCAGGAGAATTCGTGTCCTAGTTGTGAGGCTGACCACATCATAAGCCCGATACTGCCTCAAGGTTTCGCCCCACAGAGCAAAAAACCGGCTGCTTGCGTGCTCTATACATGTGACGTGGCCGCGGCTGTATATACATTACTGGTCCACGTTTTCCACGTTCATCTTCAATTGCGTCTAGCATATAGAGCGACGCAATTTCATCCGAAGAACGATAAACAGCTCGCAGTGCCAAACCATTGGGCCTCGTCAATGTTCTTCCGGAGAACGCGCGGTCTGTGAGGAACGACCTCCTGCTCAGCGCAAGGACCCCCCATAGCGTTCTCGCACGAGCGTGAACGACACGTGCGGTTTGTATATACACACGAAACGTATACACAAGCTTTATGCACGCTCGTTGAAGGCAGCGGCGTCGTTAGCGCGCTAACACGAGTAAACAGTTCCTTGAAAGAGGCCAACTGCGAGGCACAGCTGCTTGAAGAGCGCCGCTGTCAAAATAAACGAACGTCCCGAGCCGTGCGTGAGGTGCAGAGCCTTCCCCGTTGCGTCGAATGCAAAAGAAAACAGGCTTCGAAACGGGCACAAAAATGAAGAAAAAAAAAAGTAAGCGATGGTGTGCTTATCAAAACGTTCTGCCCTTAGTTTCCGCGGCTTTTCCGGGAGTAAAAGTGGCAATAAACACTTTTCTGCAATGCAACATCAGGGGTCTTCGCCCACGGCCGGCATTATCGAATGAACGCTGTCTAACTATACGACCTAACGCAAACAGTGAAACGAACCCCCAGAAAGGAATTCACTTCATTCGTTCTAGCACGTTCAAACAATGGCGGGACAGGTCAAATTAGGTGAAGGTAGGGGGCAAACTCCCTCCATCGTTGGTGGGGGGGGGGGGGGCACGCATTCTGCCCTCACTTTGCGCATGCCTATGTGGTATCGAGAGACGTGCTCAAAAGTTTCCAGCGAAGACACGTGGTGAGCGTAAACACGTTTATTACGCTGCCTTCACACAAACGCCTCTCTTTCATTTCGAAACTCGACGACGCTTGGGATCGTACATGTCATGTTTACGTTTCGAAGCGTACGGTTTTTCTTGGTGTCGCGGGGTAGCATACAAAGCCACTTTCCTTGAATGCAGAATAAAAGTTTCTTGGGACGGGCGCCCTCAAGGGGACAGACGTGTACAGCACACTTAGTATTCACGCAGTGTGCGTTCCTTTGTTTTCCCATATTTTCACGCTCTTCCGTGTTCAGCAGCTTCTACGATGCACACAACGTGAACATTGCGCTTTACTCGACAATAACCAAAACTTGAACGTGTAGAGCTTGTGAATACGTCTCGGCGTGTGATGTGAGAAAGATCAGAATACAATGAAGTTTTTAAGTAAGCCAGGAGTGTCACCGCTTAAACGTCCTTGTTCCTTGATGAGAGGGATTCGCGTCGAGTCGGAGTGTATATGCACCTCTGCTGCACAGAACTGTTTTGTTTACGCATACTCAATAATGCTCTTTTTGGCGAGTGAAAACGAGCCCGTTCACTTCGCTCCATAAAAGTGACTGGGACATTGCAGCGAGCCTCCATGAATGTGAAATGGCGACACTAAATCACTTTGGATAAGTTTACATGCAAGTCGCATTTAACAACAGGTTTCGGTTGCGATTGTCGTCGGCATTGCGCAAATGCACGAACGAACACGTGTGTCAGCCGTGACGTTTCCAACGAGCTGCAATGCGGTCTTGCACCGCAGAAAAGCGTACAACGCGAACTCAGTGCGGTTACAAGTACCCTCAATAATCCCGAGATGACTCACGAAGAGACTGTGGTCCATGACACCGGGTTGTGCACCTGTACACAAATCCACTACCTGGCCGAAGCGAAGCCGACGTACGCGTGACTGGTTGCGAAATGACATTTCAATGACGTCGTTGACAGGCAGTCGCTCAAGTTACGGAACTGAAAGCCAGTTCAGCCGATAGTGGCGAGCTGAAAAATCGGTTGGTTAAGGAATGCGATTGTTCTCAGTAAAAGAAAAGCGCCAGCGCTACCTGGAAAGACGGAGGAAACGCCACCGTCCCGTAGAGCAACAAGTCGACGTACCCGTCGGCGTTTTGGCGCTTTCGCCAGGTAAGCAGACCTCGTACGGACTCACAGCTGACATCAACCGTTAGTCGACAGCATAATTGTCGATTGATCAGACATCACTCACCGGTTTGACGTCTCCTATCTTCCGCGTTAGTAGCGGTATTCCACCGTCGGCAGTCAGGGCGGCCAGGTGGCCGGCCATCTTGGGCCCCCGCGCTGGCGCATGCGCAGAGGGCACCGCCGTGGCGATCGCCGAGCGCGGGCGTTTACCCATGCCGCCGCCGGTCCGCCGAGTTCACTCCGCGCGAAACACGGGACGTTTCGGCAAGGAAAAGTTTCTACGCGTCCGTTGCACTCATGGGAGAGGTCTCAAAACACACAACAGGCCACACTTTGTCGCTTCACAATTGATGTTTGCCCTTTGGAATCTCTACCACTATTGTAAACAGGAACCAAAGCGCTACTCAGTCGACACCCTCTGGCAGAGTGTAGCAGACGACAACACAAGAGGCGGATCAGCGCACTGCTGCGGAAAGGCCTCAGTGACGCTATAAAATTGTCACGCTTTCGCAGCGGCGTTTAGACGACGCGGGACGGGTTGCACTGTGACTTCAACGCACGTTGTCGGGAGCATGACTCCGAAAGCGAAATCCTCACTCGAAGGGCTGACGCCATAGCGGAGACAACTACCTACGCTGATGGCTCTCGCCGAGCGTGTATCGCGGGGAGCGTCTGCTCGCGCGCTCACCCAAGTGCGCGCGCGGTGTCCGTGCTCCGCCCCCTGGAGCAAAAACGCGATTGGATGAACGTGGTCACGTGCAACATTTTTGGCCAATACCAGCAGTTTAAGTTCTCCCGCGGTTTTTGCGCGCCCATTTTTGACATCGGGACGACCGCCGCTGCATGTTCACTGAGTGGGAAGCTACGTCTCGCTGCCCACATGTACAACAAAAAGATTTTTTTTTGTAAACATGCTGTCGTGAAAACAGGTGATACCCTCTATTTCCTGATCAGCATTTCGTGAACATTTGACGTAGAATCTCAAGACCCGTTGCTTATTTCAAACTTCGAAGCTCTCATACCCAGCAGTACATTCTGTAGCCACAATGAATCAGCAGACTCATATTTCACGACTCACGCTTAACATAAGTATACCTGCTTTTTTGTTAAAAGGACAACCATGTCCATTAATAACTGAAGAAAAGAATTCAACGAGCCATTAATCCTTGCTGTTAAGAGGTGTCACTTCTCACTGCATCATTCTTTCACCCTTATATTAGCAACACAGTTGGTAAAGGATCACTGCGAGTGTATGTTTTCGTTTAGTCCTCTAAAGCTGTTGCTCTGCGCACTCCATGAGAAATGCCAGGGGCGTGCAATATCTTCGACTCAACGAATAAATATAATAGCGAAAACTCAAATTTCCTTTAATTCGACATCGGCAGTTTCACAGAGTCTTAACAGTCTTAATCTTTCGGAAACCTTGTGCTACCATCTCCTCTAGTGAAAAAGACAGCCGCTCTTCCAAAGTTCATTCCCTTATCTGTATCAAAGTCTTCAGGCTCCGAAAGAGCATGGCTCTCGACGCAAAAATGTTCGTCTGTATGTACCGTAGCGTGTTCAATCTCCACAATGCCCTGC
Source organism: Rhipicephalus annulatus (assembly GCA_013436015.1). Taxonomy (NCBI): domain Eukaryota; kingdom Metazoa; phylum Arthropoda; class Arachnida; order Ixodida; family Ixodidae; genus Rhipicephalus; species Rhipicephalus annulatus. The sequence goes on from WOVY01012905.1 coordinate 509,746, forward strand.
TCCTTCAAGACGTGTTCAAGCACTCAATGCTGCTCCTGTAGGGTCCGCGAGTCATTTGCGTCTCGCGTGACAGAGTGGTGATTGAGAATCCCGATCATTAGAACCCTTTAGGCAAGGGGGACAGTACGGGGTGGTGCCCTGAGAGAACTCCGTGTCTACAGTCAACGACACACAAAGAAACTAGTTTTGTTTTTCTTTTCATGCACATTTGACTAGGGCCTCTCCACATGCTTCGTACGCTATATGACTACTCTCTAGACCCATTGTCATCTTCGTCGTCCTCAGATGCACGGCAAGTCGCTACCGGCCAACACTAGTGTAGGGCGTGCAGACAATGGCCTCGCAGCAGTCGTAATTCACTACACGAATGCACGCGTATGAACCGTATGGTTCCTTCTTAGTGCTTCCCATCTCTCTCGCTCTCTCTCTCTCTCGTGTGTGTGTGTGAGAGAGAGAGAAAGAGAGAGAGAGAGAAAGTGCCTCTCACGTAAAATGGCTGGTGCGCGATTTGAAGCGAGTGCGAACCGAAGACGAAATGGAGAGGGACATCCCACATAGCGACGGGCGGTGGCTCGGTCGTTCTGCATTGTCGCATTAAAACGATGGTCCCAACAGCAGCACTGGTGGAGCTCAATGGCTTTCGCATGATGCGATGGTCCTGTGCGGCATGCAGGGGTGTATGGCCGTCATTAGACCCCCAGCATGTGGGCGACGACGCCTGCCAGGCCTGGACACAAGTGCTTCTTGTCCAGCCAGACCAGGCCCCCTTCCGCCGCTCAATAGCGCGTACTTTTCGAGCTATATGCGTTTTGTTTGTTTATTTGTCTGTTTGTTGTTCACGATGCGCGCCTCGGGAAGCCTTTAATTTTGTAGTTTTGAAACCAGCTAGCTTTTAACGATTTATTTTCTCTTTGTTGCTCTTAACGATGTCTTTCTACCCACCTTTCATCCTTTTCTCTCCCGTTCTCTATCTTTCACATACTGAGACGCATTACCTTCAGGGATATGTGGGCAGGCAGGCAGATCCACGACAGAAGTTCAAAAGGATAGAAAAAAATTATCACAGAAACTGTCTATTATGCTCATCTACATGACAAGATAGCCGAATGTTGAAAGAATGCATGACGATGCATATATTCTAAGCATTCAGACTATTTAATCAGAGTTAGCTGTTTCGTACACAGCGAGAGCGTCTCGAAGAAAATCGTACTCGCAAGCGAATGCATTTCTATAACGATATAGTTATAGCGCGAGAACAGAACGACGACACAGAGACAAGAAGGACACGAGTGCTAACTTGTTCTTCGTGTTCTTCTTGTCTCTGCGTCGTCGTTTTGTTCTCGCGCTGTAACTATCGTCATGCCATACCAACTAGCCCAAGCTGCCACACTTCTATAAGTTACGAATGCATTCGTTGCGTTCGCGTAGCTTCGTGCCGGCGAAAACGTCTCAGTATTGACCTCGAAAACAAGTATAAAGACGTGTTCGTGTATGACAACATATGCTTAGACATCTAAGACACCGACATTTCACACCTCGCGTTCCCGAAAATCCTGCACGGCATTGGCTGTTGACGGGTGACAAGCGTTGCCCCTTTCATATTATTTCATCATCTTTTCAAAGCTCTAATGTGCCGACAACAGAGGGTTGAAACGTAAATCTTCACTAATAGCGCATATATACAGGGTTCACGCAAGTAAGTTGTATTTTTTAATTTTTTATGTAATATTTAAGAATGACCGCGCTAGAGATTGGTTTCAAAATGCGAAAGCGACTTAATCCCCGTCTATCGCCTCCTTTTGCATGTGCCCCAAAACCCGCACCAGGACTCACATGCCCGCACATGCGAAGAGACGTGATAGAAGCACACACACACACAGGTATACAAAAGCTAACGTCAGAACGGCGCGCGCAAGGCAAACGCGGGTTCCAACCGCAGCCAGGTCGGATCGTAGCTCCGAGGGGGGGGCATAACGCATCCGGTGGGGTCGTCTCTTTGAACCCGGGGTCCTTGAACGGGCGGATGCGTTTTCGGTGGCACGTGCATGGCGCGTGCCAACCAAACACTCGCTCAAGAACAGCTGCCTGCGCCTTCCCTTGTCGCAGGGGCTCCCCGCGCCGCCAATCTGTATCCCTCGGCCTTCCTCCTTTATAGCTTCGGCTTCTCTTGTGTTAACAAAACGAGAAAAGCGGAGCATCTGCACACCTATCCTCACCTTTTCTCCCAATCCCCTACCGGCACGAGCAGCTGACGTATCCTTCGTCCTTACAAAAAAGAATTACCCCCAACTCCATACGCGTGCCCGCTGCTATATAAGTCGCTCCACCTTGGTGTTTTTCCGTTATTAGTAACTGCGACTCAGCGCTATGAGATTGTACACAAGTTTGCCTTGAACAGGAAAAAGAGGGAGGGGAGATGACGCGTGAAAGGGGCTCGCCTTATTTATGCAATCTGCGTGCCTATACGTGCAATCTACGGTTCTATGGGCAACTATATATACGTGCAGTACAGTGGAGCTTAAGATTTTGGTCGATGTTGATTGGAACTGTAGAACTAGATAGTTGAAAAGAGGATTTCTTCAGTGGTAAATAAATTACTTTTTACACTGCTCGTATATGCGAGCATTTTCTGCCATGCGCGTACGACATGAAATTGACAAAGGGAAGTATTTCGTGCTATAGCTGTTTAGTACGTTTGTTTCCTCAAATATCTTTTTCCTTCATGAATGGAATGGAATGGTAAAACCTCATTTTCGTCCTGCAGAACGTGTTTATAGCGCGTAGATGGCGTCTCCCACGACGGGACTGACAGGGAAAACCAATCGGCATTATGCAAAAGGCTCATTCCCGAATGTGGTCAAAGTATACCAAGCAGTGGGACTGAAAAGAAAAAAAAAAGATGAGCCGACACAAAAAGTGCGTTTGCGCAACACGCTCGAACAACGAGTGCCAAAACGCTTGCCAATAAAATGCACCTCATAGCTTCATGTACTACGCTATCTGATAGGGGCCCAATTTTTCTACACAGCATCGGGATGACTGCCCTCGTCAAGTGGAAATGCCGAGCCGATGCGCGAGATGCTTCATGAACCAGCATTTCACGAGAACTATACATGGAGGTCGACTGCAGGCATACATGTTTCGTCATGTCACCTCGTGAAATGCGAGACCGAGTGGTGTTTCACGCTTCAAGTCACGCGTACTCGGCATCAATACACGAAAAACCGTACACTTTAACGAAACAATGAATATTAGAATGTACAACTTCACACGCAGAACAGCTGAGACACGCATTCGAAGCATCGTGCCCTCGACTGCAGTGCGCATAACTATAACGTGATCACGGACTCCCGTACCACGTGGGCATACCATAGAAGAGGCACACGCGGAGAGAGGTAAGACTGTGGGTTTGCACGCACGTTAAGCGTGCTTGAGTGCGTATATGTGTGTAAATTTAGAGCGAAGTGAGGGGGCCTCCGGGCCGGAAGTTTGCTGCCGATCTATTTATACGCCTTACGCACGGCGCGCCTATTTGCATGCACGACCGTTATATATGAAGCGCTGCTTCTCGCCGCATACGCACGAATTTCGTCAGAATTCGGGTGCATGCATGGCGGCGGTGTCCTGCTCCGTCATGCGTGCCATTGACCGCAAAGACTATTTTTCACGGTGAATTGAATTTGAGCTTTTAAAGCCGAATGTGCAACGCGACCTTTCATCTGAAAGATATAAGTTGCGAAACATTCCATCACGGCACATTCCAAAAAAAAAAGGTTAATTCGTTAAGTAGGATGTTGCGAAATCCGCGGGAGACAATCGCGCATGCCCTGCCCTCTCATTCGCATTATAGACAGCTGAACAATCGCTCGCACAAACATCAAAGCCAGTGAAAATTCGATACAGATCAGAGGCCCAGGGGACGGCCTATAGTGCTCTCCCACAGTACTAAGTGCTCTAAACTGTTCACAAGTTTTTTTTTTTTTTTACACAACAGCAACCACAAAGGCGTTGCTGCGTTTCCACACCGAATTTAACTACTCATTGTGTGACTGTGCACTGATCCTGTTTGTTAGTCAGTGCCGTATAGTTTTAATGACTCTGTGGCGTCTTTATAAAGTATCTCTTCCATCCTGACATTCGCTTTCATTATTCCACACACCCTTCGCTTTCCCATGTATAGGTAATGGTGTGTATATTATGTATACATTGTTTCACACTGCTTGGTAAGTCTACCTTTCCCCATATTTTCATTTTTTGTTCCATCATTCACCAAACACTATCCCTCCCCACCCCCAAAAAATTACATTTTTTTCAACTTTGCAAACGCTGTTTGCAATTTTACATACACGCGAACCGGCGAACCCGCAAACATTCTGGCTAAGCTATATTTACAAAACAAACAAACAAATGACGGAGGGGGGGGGATGATAGCCAGACAGACTCACAATACATGTAAAATGTTTCAGACCGCGTAGTAAATAAGAGACAAGAGCGATCGCATCTATTATTTTCACGTCGAAGTTTCTCCCGCGTCCACCACGAGCAACGTGCTTCACTGTACAACCGCGATGGTCACCGTTCTCATACTCTCACCTCGAAGAGCAACGAGTGAAGTCCCCGCAGTTTAATTCACCCCCTCCGCGTTGTCCACATTCCCCCGCGCTCCTCACAGAGAAACGCCATCCGCTACGCACTTTTCCCGCAACGGTCAGAGTGACAACTGCCTGCAGCGTGTGCATTGCTTTATTTCACGTTTCCTCGTTGTTGTTCTTTCAACAAATATAACGGCAAAAAAGAACACCATATACAATAGATAGAACATGAAAGAGAACGTGCGTAAAATAGAGATGCTTTCTTTCATGCTTTTTTTTGCTGTCGGACGCATGCATTGTGGCGGGTGACCAACAAACAGGCTCGCAAACAAACATCTGTGGTCAGTTCGGGGAGGGTCGCGATCGCCCTGCCATTTAGACATCTCCGCGCACGCATTCAATCACCACGGCTATGGACGCTGACCGTTACTCCATGACAATGGATGTACATAAATAACAAACAAACGCGGGGAGAGAAGTAGAGAGATATGATTCCCTTCGATGAACCTCTGGATGCGGCGGGGAGATCAGAAAAAAAAAAAGAAGTTATAACGTCCAGAGCAACCGGTCGTAAGCGGTGTCGTGTTTCATCGAACAAGGAACACTGTGCTGCATGCGTCCCTGGGACCCGCGTAGCAAGAGGGTTGCTGTAAACTTTTTAACGTTTTGCTATAAACGTTTCTTTTTTAATATTTGTGAGAGAGTTTTCAGCCAATCACGACGCGAGACAGGTCATTGGCGAAGCCGGCTGACAATGCGAAAAACTCGCTTACGAAATGAAGTTTTGTGACTTCGACCCCACGAGTGTGGAATACGTTTGTGGTGAAAGATAGAATCACCAGAAGCACTCGTAATCACAAAAGCCTAATGCGCTGTAAATAAATTCGTAAAAAAAATTGTGGGAAGCGTGGCCTTAAAGAGTTGAACGCAATAGCGATATTCTGTTCCTAGTGCGTACTTCAAGCTTGTATGAAACCTTTTCTAATTTCCCATGCTTTTCTAACTTCCCTTAAGGGTGCAGTAACGTGTGTGCCTTTTGTAGCGGTTGACTGGCTCTAAACTATGAAGCCATTATGATAATTCCGTGGCTTTGAAAGTTTTGCTATACGCTTTTTGCGGACAACTGACCTCAGCAGACAGACTGTACTGTCTTATTCTCTTTGATGTTGCCTTTCCTCTGTCGATATTTTTTGTATTTTGTCTCTCTCTCTCTCTCTCTCTCTCTGTTTCCAACATTTTTTCTATCATTTTTTATTCGCCTCACCCCTTTCTCCAGCACAAGGTAACCAGCCGGTCTAAGAACTGGCATACCTCCCTATCCTTCCGCTTAATCTTTCCTCCTCCTCCTCTGACGCCCCATGGTAATGTACGCTTGCACTACGCATAGTACAGCCACTGTTCACGTTGTATTGCGAAGCATGCATACATGACGCGCGTGTTTGTAAAGCATGGAAGTTACTTTCACTGCATCTCCAAGCAGAGGAAATTATTCTCACTCTATTCACAAGCAGACGCGTGGATTTGAGGAAAAACACCGGCTTACCACGCAAACGTGCCGGGTTTGATCTCCACTCAGACTCCAGAATATTTTATTAATAATTTCATTTGCATCTTCTCGTTTTTTTTTTTTTGGTCACGCAAAGATGATGATTTTTCGCTTCCAACCAAGGACGCCGACTCCGGAATTTCTGCGAAGCGAGCTCTGTAACGTTATCGCGTTAAAAGAAAAATTGCGCAGTCCTTACACAGGACATAATATGAAATATAGTGATAACATACACACACTGGCACCGAACACTTCCGAAGGAGAAATTTCGAGGGTTCGGCACCATGCGGGTGGTGTGCGAATGTGTCAGAGCGAGACGTTTAGAGTGAACTTAACTAGCACCGTATATCATGGTGTAAGAGTACTTAACAGTATGACAAGTTTTCAAGGAATATTATATGAATTTCTTGGTAATCGGTTAAATTCTATTGTAATAACGTAACCACTAGGTCTTCTACCATAACACTAGGGCTTTTGCAATATCTTTAATACCTCTCTGTGGAAGGGTACATTAATACTTTAACAACCTGCCATGATAAGCCGAATAAACCTATTAGATCTTGCAGGTTCCCAGATGAAAGAAATAATGGCATTAGTAGCATGACGAAAACCAGGTGGCACGACGAATGTCCTTACACCTCATGCCTATTTATGAATTAAACCCATGGAGTACTACACTACTTGATAAAACAATGTCTTGGGCCCGTATCCGCCAAAGTGCCTTTCGTTGAAAATGTTCGCAAGGGAATATTTCAGCCAATTACAATTTGAGACATGTGTTTATAGTATACAGCTAAGTGACCAATGCGAAAATGCACTTACAAAACATGTTTCGGGTATTTGGTTGTATGAGGCATTTCGAACAGGTGGTCTCGGTACTAATTCTGACAATCACGCTAGGGTTTCATTAGCATGCACCAAACTCTAGCTGCACAAATGTTTCTGCGGTTAGGGTTCAGGTGCCCTATAGGTTAGCAGCGTAGTGTCGTGACGAAGACCTCTAAAAAAGCTGCACCATTTCATATAAGCATTTTTTGCGGTTCTCCGTCCCAGAACCGCGATAATTGGAGCCGGCACGCTTGCCGACATGAAGCTCAAAACACTTCTGCTCTTGCAGGTTTTTGCGGTCTTTTGGACGGAAACTGCGCATCAGCCGTTCGGCGGGCCATACGGTACACGTGTGTTCTGCCATCCCATCTGCGGATACATCACGCAAAGCGTCATCAGCTCGAGCATCTTCATCGCTGGACGAGGAGTGCTGCGATCCTTGTTGGGCCGCTTGCGTGAGCGATTACGACGGCGACAGTCGCTGCATGTGTGGAACATCATGTGACCCAGAACTGGCGTATATATTTGCGCGACACCTTGGCTGCGTGGGAATTGGAGCCGGCACGCTTGCCGACATGAAGCTCAAAACACTTCTGCTCTTGCAGGTTTTTGCGGTCTTTTGGACGGAAACTGCGCATCAGCCGTTCGGCGGGCATACGGTACACGTGTGTTCTGCCATCCCATCTGCGGATACATCACGCAAAGCGTCATCAGCTCGAGCATCTTCATCGCTGGACGAGGAGTGCTGCGATCCTTGTTGGGCCGCTTGCGTGAGCGATTACGACGGCGACAGTCGCTGCATGTGTGGAACATCATGTGACCCAGAACTGGCGTATATATTTGCGCGACACCTTGGCTGCGTGGGAATTGGAGCCGGCACGCTTGCCGACATGAAGCTCAAAACACTTCTGCTCTTGCAGGTTTTTGCGGTCTTTTGGACGGAAACTGCGCATCAGCCGTTCGGCGGGCATACGGTACACGTGTGTTCTGCCATCCCATCTGCGGATACATCACGCAAAGCGTCATCAGCTCGAGCATCTTCATCGCTGGACGAGGAGTGCTGCGATCCTTGTTGGGGCCGCTTGCGTGAGCGATTACGACGGCGACAGTCGCTGCATGTGTGGAACATCATGTGACCCAGAACTGGCGTATATATTTGCGCGACAACCTTGGCTGCGTGGGAATTGGAGCCGGCACGCTTGCCGACATGAAGCTCAAAACACTTCTGCTCTTGCAGGTTAGTGCTGTTCGTATGCTTGAAATTCCTAAAGCACTTTTAGCGTTGCCGGCTCCTCCCACAAAGGCATGTGTCGCGAGCACCACGGTGCGAGTGTGCACTGGAGTTAATGGGAAGCGTTTTCGCTTTATTGTGAACCGAGTGCTATATGTTGCTCTTCTTCTACTACTTTCTGGAGACATTGAGCTCAATCCTGGGCCTTTCGATAAAGGTGAAAATGGATTATTTGAAGAAGTTGCAGGATACTATTATGAGTAAGTTAGAGAATATTGATACTAGGATAACTAACAGTGATACTAACATAGCTGAAATAAAGAGCAAGCTAGAGATGACCGAGGGCCATATAGAAAGCGTCATGAAATTGGTACATGAGCAAGCCACTGTAATAAAGAATCTAACTCATCAGATGCGAATTCTTCAAAAGAAAAATATCGACCTCGAAAACAGAAGCCGTAGAATGAACCTTGTGTTTTACGGGATAGACGATAATGACCAGCATGAAACTTGGGAACAGTCTGAGGCCCTCGTTAAGGGCATCTGCACTGCCCAACTCGGATACGAACTGACATCAGTTCAAGGGCACATCGCGTAGGTCGTTTTAATGAACGGAAAAAAAGGCCAATTATTGTGAACTTTTCATCTGATAAGGAAAAAGAGGTCGTCCTTAAAAAAGCCAAGAATTTGAAAGGTACACAGTACAGCATTGAGCAGGATTATTCATTCGAAACGCGCACTGTACGAAAGAAGCTTTGGGAATATGGTAAAGCGAAAAGGGCGGATAAGAAAAACCTGGTTAAGCTAAAAGCCGATAAACTGATTATAAACGGCAGAGCATTTACTTGGGATGATGAAAAGGAAGAAGTCGTTGCCTTGTCTAAACGATGACAGGAAAATTGTACCATCTGCGTTCATCGTGATTTAATTATTGCAGTAGTGAATTGCCGAAGTGTAATAAACAAAATAGACGAATTCGCTGGCTTGCTTGATACCGTGAAGGCTGATGTCGTGTTCGGTACAGAATCTTGGCTCAACCCATCCATCTCTGATCATGAAGTGTTTCCTAACAATTATACTGCCTACCGTAAAGATAGGCCGAGTCATGGGGGTGGTGTTTTCTTGTTAGTTCACTCGTCCCTTTCATCCACTAATCTTGATATCGGTAATGACGCTGTTGAATCTGTCTGGAGTACTGTTACAGTCAGTAACAATTTTTCTTTTGTAGCTGGGACGTTTTATCGACCGCCCGCCGCGAACTCCAGTATTTTGCAATTATTAGGTGACATCGTTTCACAGGCGTCTGACCGTACGATATTATTAGCAGGTGATTTTAATTTACCCGATCTAAAATGGCGAAGTCACTCATGCGAGGTGCTGCATGCCAGCCGTAATAACCTAGAAATGAAGAACATTGTTGACACTTTTGGGTTGATACAGTACGTTTTAGAACCCACAAGACTTAAGCATACCCTTGATCTTCTCTTTTGTAACTCCCCTAATTTAGTAAGTAACGTTGATATCATTCCAGGCATTAGTGACCATCAGGTTGTAGTAGCAGGTGTTACAACAAAAATTCAAAAAATCACGAAGAGTATCAGAAGAAAGTTGTTCTTTTTTGATAAAGGCGACTATCCGTCAATTTCCGCAAGGCTTCTTGATTATTTGCCTGTATTTGAATGCTTGGTAGAGGAACACAGTGTAGAGTATTTGTGGAACACATTTAAAAATAAGATACTCGAACTCTCAGAGCAGTACATACCAAGTATGGATTCGGCTAAGCTTAAGAAACGTAAAAAACCGTGGGTGACTTACAGTATCCTGAAACTAATTAAGAAACGAAGACGGGTATTCAAAAAATACAAAAAAATGAAAGGTAAAGTTCATTATAAGAAGCTACAGGAGCTAACACGTGAATATAAAGAAGAATCAGTAAATGCAAAGCAGCATTTTTTTAAACGATTGAATGAAAATATGAGTACAAATCCTAAACCTTTCTGGCAATATCTAAAGGGATGTGGGTCTGATCCGGTTGGAATAAATGAACTTATTTTCGATGGACGCACTCTTTCCAATGATACGGATAAAGCCACGTGCCTAAATAATTACTTCCAATCCGTTTTTCTTCCTAAATCTGCATTGAGCTCACCCTTGCCAAGTAGCAGTGTTCCTCTCTCATGGAACCTCTTGAAATTAGTGTCAGCGGTATTGAGGCCTTGCTCAGGAACCTCGACGACAGTAAAGCTATCGGCCCTGACGGTGTCTCTCCAAGAGTTTTAAAACAGTGCGTTAACCCCATTTCGCTCTACCTTTACCTGATCTTTGAAAAATCACTAAGTACTGGCCAGTTGCCACAAGACTGGAAGTGGCAAATGTAGTCCCGATCCACAAAGGAGGTCCTAAAAAAGACGTCACGAATTATAGACCTATTTCGCTTACCTCGATATCATGTAAAATCATTGAACATGTAATATATAAGGCTCTAATGAAGCATTTATTAGATTACGATTTGTTAACAAAGACTCAACACGGTTTTCGTAAGGGCTTTTCCTGTACGACCCAGCTTCTCGAGTTCTACAACGATCTAGTATCTGAAATTGATCTAGGTGGGCAAACAGACTGCATCTTTTTAGACTTCAGTAAAGCTTTCGACACTGTTTCGCATCCTCTGCTCCTCGAAAATTACGAATATTTAATATAGATGAAAGAATTTTTAATTGGATAGAGAATTACCTGTCACAACGCCGCCAATGTGTTGTCCTGAATGGTACTAAGTCGGAATTTCTAGAGGTCACGTCGGGCGTCCCCCAGGGATCTGTATTGGGGCCTCTGCTATTCATAATTTTTATAAATGACATTAACAAAGATATAAGCTCAAGTATACGGCTCTTTGCTGATGATTGCGTAGTCTACAGAAAAATTCAGAAAGAACATGATGTCCTTGAATTGCAGGCTGATCTTGCACGTATTCATCAATGGTGCCTTAAGTGGCAAATGAAGTTAAACACAAATAAGTGCGTTCATGTGTGTTTTACAAAGAAGAAAAATATTTGATGACAAATTTTTGTCTAGGAGGAAATAAATTAGATAAAAAATACTCGTACAAATATTTGGGTGTATTGCTGTCGCATGATTGTTCCTGGAATGCACATGTGGATTATGTGGTTTCCAAAGCCGCGATAGCGTTGAATTATATTCAAAGGAATTTGAGATGTGCAGATCCTAACCTTAGAAGCACGGCCTACCTCACTTGTATTCGTCCAATCCTGGAGTATGCCTGTACTCTTTGGGACCCAACACAAACAGGTTTGATAAATAAATTAGAAAAATACAAAACAGAGCAGCCAGGTTTGTTTTGGGTCGGTACGGACAAAAGCTGAGTTGTACCGAAATGAAAAAGGAGTTAAACTGGGAGTTACTGTCGTCCCGTCGCAAAAAATTGCGTTTGAAGCTTTTATACCAGATATTTCATAAAAAAACGGGACTAGACAGCGACACTTACTTAAAAAGACCAGATTACATATCTCAACGTACAGACCACATACACAAAATAAAGCCGTGCCGGGCCAGGACGAACCTGTATTCAAACTCGTTTTTTGTTAAAACTATTAACGAATGGAATTGTTTGACATCTGAGCAAGTGTGCAGTGTTAATGAAGATGTATTTTTTTCAAACTTTGTAACCCCCCTGCTGTAACGCCTCTGGCAAAGCGGGGGATATGTATGAATAAAGAAAAAAAAATGATCATATGATTATGAGGAACGCTTTAGGAAAGGACTCCGGAAATCGACTTCTCGGTGCTCTTCTTATCCATTATTATTATTATATTATTATTATTATTATTATTATTATTATTATTATATTAATATTATTATTATTATTATTATTATTATTATTATTATTATTATTATTATTATTATTATTATTATTATATTATTATTATTATTATTATTATTATTCTTATTATTATTCTTATTATTATTATTATTATTATTATTGTTGTTGTTGTTGTTGTTGTAAAGAGAGGAAGTACTCCGGCGCAGAGGCAGCAGCATCGAGTGGTGCAGCAGTGGCTCGAGCTCGGAAATTGCGGCTGGTGCATCGCCTTCCAAGCTTTCCAAGCATCAACCTTTCTGCTTAATAATCTCCTTTATAATTGGTGGAGCCGTGCGGGTACCGTCCCTTACACCTTCCCGCTACCCGTCCTGGAACTCCGTTCTCGACGGCTACCTTCTGCTATGCCGGACGCCGATCAGCAGACGCTTCCATCTCCTCCGGCCACCTGTCCAGGCAGTGTTCCTCAGCGGGAGCCTCCAATCTTCAGTGGAACAGATGACAACGACGTTGAAGATTGGCTCTCGACTTTCGAACGGGTGAGCGCTTTAAACAGATGGACGGACGCGGACAAGTTGACACGCGTGTCGTTCTACCTCGCGGGTGTAGCCAGCCTTTGGCTTAGAAACCACGAGGCAGATGTCCGAACGTGGCCGCAATTTAAAACGTCGATTGTATCAGTCTTCGATTGACCTGCCGTCCGAAAACTTCGTGCCGAACAACGTTTACGCACACGCGCACAAGAAACGGGTGAAACCTTCACAAGTTACATAGAAGACGTCGTCGATTTGTGCAGACGCGTGAACTCCGAAATGACGGAAGCTGAAAAATGTAAGCACATCCTCAAGGGATTGACGACGATGCTTTTTCAAATGCCTTGGCGAAAAGCCCGACCACTGTTAACGACGTAATCAGCCTCTGCCAAAGCTACGATGAATTGCGGAAGCAGCGAGCTCTGACAAGACGTCCTCCAGCACACGATTTGGCATCGCGTCTCGTGTGATCAGTGGTCCTGACAAAGCGTCACTAATAGCCGACATAAAAGCATTTGTCCGCGAAGAAGTGCACGACAGGCTTTCCTTGGTGCCTTTCACACCCGAAGCTTACCACAACTTTACCATCTTCTCTACGTGACGTCATTCAAGGAGAGGTCGCCGAGGCCTTACCAGCTGCTCGCGAACATAATCTTGTGGCTGCTCCTCTAACATACGCCGCGGCTGCAGCCATGCCAACTCGCAAGGCGCCTGCGCCTCCGTTCCAGCCCTTGCGCGAGCTATCCCCCAGCTCCAGTTCCACTGGACCAGCACCAACACCGCTAACCCGTGGCGCCACCCCCGACAATCGCCCGATATTGTATGCTTCTCGATACCCCGGACACGTCGCAAGGTATTGCCGCCGCGGACGCAATATCACCCAATTGAAAACCACAGTGAGCCTTTCTTCCCGCTGACTCCAACGCGCGATACGGTTCCTCCACTCCAATGCCAGCCCGCTACCAGGACGACCACCGCCCTCGGTCGGGACGTCTTCGCTCGCCCTCTCACGCCGCCGCTCGCCTTCTCCTATGCGTCGACGGCCCGCGCCTAACGAGGAGGAAAACTAGACGACGCAGTTCCTGAGGCCAAGAACTGCGCAAGTTTCGGTTTGTCCAAGTCCTCATTTGTCACCTACCAATGTTATTGATGTGTTCGTCGAAAATGTCCCTACTGTCGCTCTTGTAGATACCGGTGCCGCTGTTTCTGTTATAGACGCTGGATTTTGCCGCTCAATTCGTAAGGTTACGACGCTTTCTCCGGATTATCGCTTCGCACAGCCAGTGCTCAACCTGTTCAGCCGACCGCAGTATCAGCCCGCGTGACAATTCAGGACGCTCTGTATACGATAGAGTTCGTGGTTCTTTCATCGTGCTCCCATAATATTATTTTGTGATGGGACTTTTTGTCGCGTCATAACGCCGTAATCACTGTGCTAGGGCTGAGGTTGAATTTTGCTCACTGGATGACCAAGCGTCCGTCGACACCCAGTCTGCCGCTAAACTTGTCGTTAGCGATGACACCTACATCCCTCCATGCTCTTTTGCGTTCGTGCCAGTTTCATGCAGCGCCATATCCGACGGCCACGGTCTTCTTCACACATCTCCAATATGGTCGCCCGAAGAGCCCTCCCCCTGCCTTTTGCTGCTCTCGATCTTGTAGAAGGCTCAACCACAATGCCAATTTATAATCATGAGTCGTCGTCTTTATCCCTACTTTGTCATGAGTGCCTTGGCCACGTCGAGACAATCAGTTCTTCCAGAATTATATCCGTCCCCGATGAGGTGCCTTCTACATCCGTCTGTGAACTGGCTGTCGTCTCAGCGCCTGACTCAACGTCGGCAAACATATTTCAACCATTCATCGCTGCAGATTTGACATCTTCGCAGCGTTCACAACTCCTCACCATTCTTGACAGCTACCGCCATTCTTTCGACGTTGAACAACCATCTCTCGGCCGTGCCTTAGCAGTAGAACACCACTCGACACTGGGTCCCACTCACCCTGCGACAACGACCATATCGCGTGTCCGCTACAGAACGCCGCGTCATTGCTGACCAAGTAGACGACATGCTTCGCAGAGGCGTCATTCGCCCTTCACAGAGCCCATGGGCGTCTCCGGTGGTTCTCGTCAAAAGAAAGACGGTTCTATTCGTTTCTGTGTCGATTTCCGGCGATTGAACAAGATCACGCTGAAGGATGTCTATCCACTACCGCGCATTGACGATGCTTTGGACAGTTTGCAGGGGTGCCGAGTTCTTTTCCTCGTTAGACTTGCGGTCAGGCTACTGGCAGGTGCCTATGGCGGAGGCCGATCGCCCCAAACCGCTTTTGTCACGCCAGACGGTTTATATGAATTCACCGTCATGCCCTTCGGACTTGCAATGCCCCTGCAACGTTCGAACGAATGATGGACAACATCCTGCGGGACTAAAATGGAAGATATGCTTGTGTTACCTCGATGATATCGTGGTCTTCGCCCCTACCTTTGACACACACTTACGTCGCCTTCAGCACGTCCTTACTTGCTTAACTAACGCAGTTTGCAATTAAATCTCAAAAAATGTCGATTTGCCATGCGTCAACTGAACATTTTGGCCACGTTGTTTTCGAAGGAAGGCATCCTCCCGGATCCCGAGAAATTGCGAGCTGTTACGGCGTTTCCTAAACCTGCCACCATCAAAGAACTTCGAAGTTTCATCGGCTTGTGTTTCCGTATTTCCGGCGATTCGTCCGAAACTTCGCGTCTATTATATCACCTCTCACGCAACTTCTCAGCAGCTGTAAAGACCTCTTATCGTGGTCCCATGCCTGCGACGAGGCTTTCACACCTTGCGACGGCTTCTCACGACGCCACCCATTCTACGCCATTTCGATCCTGAACTCCAACTGAAATCCACACCGACGCCAGTGGTGTAGGCCTTGGTGCTGTGCTCGCACAGCGTAAACCGGAACATCAGGAATACGTCGTCGCATACGCTAGTCGCACACTTACCAAGGCTGAGAGCAACTACAGCGTCACAGAAAAGGAGTGGCTTGGCCATTGTGTGGGCCCTTGGAAAGTTTCGCCCATATCTATATGGTCGTTCTTTTGACGTCGTGACCGACCACCACGCGCTGTGCTGGCTTTCGCGTTAAAGACCCATCTGGCCGCCTCGCTCGCTGGGCGTTGAAAATTAAAGATTACGACACACGCGTGTTTATCGGTCAGGACGAAAGCATGCTGACGCCGACGCCCTTTCCCGTTCTCCCCCTGTCCCAATGCCACAGCTGACTCCGCTTGTGATTCCACATTGTCATCGCTTGACTTTGACACCATTGCTATCGAACAACGCAATGACCCGTGGACTGCGTCTCTTCTCAATCATCTCTCCGACACTTCTGAACTCCCAAAGACGCGAACGCTTCGGCGCCAAGTTCACACTTCTCGATACGGGACACGCTTCTCTATCGACGCAACTACGCACCAGAGGGACGCAAGTGGCTGCTCGTCGTTCCCGAACCCTGAGGTCGCAGATTTGTTCCTCTTCCACGCTGACCCACAATGTGGCCACGCAGGAGTCTTCAAGACTACGAAAGGCTTCGACATCGCTACTAACTGGCGTGGTATGTATACCTTCGTCCGCAACTTCGTCCGCTCTTGTGCCGAATGTCAGCGTCGAAAATCTCCACCACACGCCTCCGCCGGTGAACTGCAGCCTTTACCATGCCCTTCCGAGCTTCGAACGGGTTGGAATAGATATTATGGGCCACTCCATTGACTCCGACTGGCAACAGGTGGATAATAGTTGCTACGACCACCTAACGCGCTATGCAGAG
>WOVY01012906.1:0-92500 GCA_013436015.1 Rhipicephalus annulatus
CAGACAAATGAACTCGCGTACGTAACTGTAACAAAGAAGAGATATGCATTGTGGCATTTTTACCGAGCTTGGGCCTCGCACTCGACCGAAACAGATCTTAGAGGTCACGTAAAAAGTAGCATGTGGTCGAGATGTGCTCCGCAAGGTGCCGCAGAGGTTTCAGCTGCTCACAGTACTTCAACGGAATCGACTGAATAATTGTCATTGTTACACTTTAGAACAAAGTGTGACAACGTTGTGCGCCTGTGCCGCATATATACAGGGTAATTGTTTACTTGAACTAGAACCAGCGATATCTGTGTTGGTTTTGGAATAGCGTTCCACAATATTCTGATAACCTGAAGTACGTGCACTACCGGAAGTGGATGGAAGAAAAAAAACAGCATCACTCGGTGATAATGCCAATAAAGAACATATGGAACGAGTTTTAAAGTGCATATGCTTCATTCCAAGAAATGATTCAAGGGGTCCTACTGCTCCACATCGAGTAACCAGCCACCACTAATTTTTTTTGATCGTGTAAAGCTTTAGACCGAGTATTCAATTTTAGAACTTGTCGATCATGTCCGACTCTAGTGGACGACTCCGTCCACTTCTCATTTCCCCGAGAAAGCGCTTTCATAAAGCCCAATTCTAGTTCGTTTGCCTATTTAGGATAATTGACGGGGCAGTGTCATCCTCCTTTTGTTTATCCATAATCACGACGTAACAAAAACTACGTCGTTTCCTTCCTTGTTAGCGAGTGTCGAATAGCCGACCAATCGACGAAAATCGAGAGGCCCCGTTGCGGCGGTTATCCCCGAAGTAACCCCGGCGTCGCGTTCTTTTTGTTCCCTAGCCTACGGCCCTCCTGATGCAGCCTGAAATGGGATTTGTAATCTATGTCCACCGACTGACTTCGACGGCTCCCGTATTTGCGATGTGAGAGTGCGTTCTGTGACTCAACCTCCCGAAAACCGTCCCGAGCTCCGGCGCTCGTAGCGAATGCTTCCTGTAAAGCGTGCACCACCTAAGGCTTAAAAGCGCGCAACGAAGCCTACTTATTGTGTGTCTTGGATGTGTTTGTGCGCCCGTTCGAGCGCAACCATTGAGTGCATATATAGGACGTTCTTGAGGTGAAAGCCTCACATGCCTAATCAAGCACGAAAAGTGACGTCGGCATCGGTGGCGTCGGCGTCAACGTGAAGTGAGACAAAAATCATCATGTGGTGGCGTCATCATGACGTCACTATGACGTATCGTAACGTGACGTCTCATGATGACGTCATCTAATGACATCGTCGCTTGGTGGTGGATGGGCCGCTACCAGAGGTCCTGCGCTTCCTGCAGCAGAAATATAAAGGCAGTCGGCGCCGTCGAGAAATACGAGCATGTTTTCTCTAACTTCTCGTTTGCTTGCAGCGCCTACGATACAGGCGGCATCGCAAAAGCCATATTAGGCACAAATGGCTCCCGAGAGCATCGATGCAATCTGCTGCCTAGGAAAAGAAGAAGATGGTGATGATGATTGACTTAGTTTTAAAGTCGTCGTGGTTGAATACATGAGGGACACTATTCGAGCCAAGCTCTTAGGACTCCCGCCTTTGCGTGTTTCGCAGCGTTATTGGCGTTGTCGGTGTATCAGAGAGAAAGATGTGTTGAAGGCGGGGAGGGTGAAATATAGAAACCCGAAACACAGCGGAGGATCAATAGCTGTGATAAAAAAGAGAAGGCGAAACAAGATGAGCGATGGAAGTTGCAACGAAATCCTGATGAGTAAGGTGGAATAGGAAAGTAGCGACCGAGGCACCACTGCGTTCCAAGACGCAGTGCTTCACAATCAGCTTCGGGAGGGCGCTCTGCTTGAGCTGATCACGAAGGCCACGCTACATAGCGCAAGTCCGCCCGAAGCGGCTAAAAGTTGGTGCAAACGTAGCGCTTGTCACCCGTTCGTCGATGACAGCGCCAGCCACGCTGCTTGCTAACAGCGTTTCTCTTCCCACTGAGCTGCGTAACCGATGAGCCGCGTACCAGAGCTCCACTTGCCTCTGCTGCTGCGAAAAAAGCTGCCCGAACAAACGATCCGTGTGGCACCGGTGCAAGCGTTCGTAGGTTCAAAAGGTCATCGCCACCGTCGAGGCACAAGCGCACGTTTCTTTCGAACTATTTTTTTATATTTGAGAAAGCCAAACAGCTGCGTTTAAATCAATACAATTTTTGAGAGGATCAATACAGTCTACTGAGAAGAATAAGACGCACAAGAGAGAGAAAGAAAAAGAGAAGACGGCTTTTGACATCGAGTGCATAAGGAACCGGTTTTTTTTTGTTGTTGCATGATTCTCAGTAACCAGATTATGCGCTTTACGTCGGCGCCGCCCGAGTAGAAGAGGTAGAATTTAGATTTTAAAAGTACTACAACGGGAATGTTGGTCATCTTCAAAGGGAAAACATAACAAAGAATAACGCTAAAAAACGTTGATTTGATCGATGAACAAGCCATCTGCTGCATTGAATAAATTCACAAATGAATTTTGTTGTCTCAGTCTTTCTTATGCCTTTGTGTGAGCATCGGCAAGCATATAAAAACATTGAAGTTAAAGAACAAGCTGACTGCCCCTTATCTAGCACCACAGTCAATAAAGAAATGGTGACATTCGCCTGCACTATATAGAATTGACCATACAATATTTGGTGAGACTAGTTGGTGGAGTTCATAGCACTGTCTTTTTGTCGCTGCTTGCTTGTACGCTGCAATTCTTTTCGTGGAGATAGTTGTGGAGAGCTTACTATTATTATTCTGCAGTTATATATGTTACTTACTATTTATAGTTGCTCAAACAACACCTTAGATTTTAATAACCTACATTAAAGTATGCTTATTTCTTTTTGAGCAAAAGCAGCCTATACGCTTTGAAATGGCAACAAACGAAATACTCTATACCGAAACGCTCAAGTTTATTGAAAATCGAAATTGTAAGGTGCCCGCAATAAGAACGCTGCATTGAAAAGAAGTTTCAAAGTTGGATTAGGGTGAATTCAAGAGCCCTTAATTCAGTGCTAATGCGAACGTACAACCTTCTTTCTTTCTCGTCGTTGTATTTTTTTATCAATTGACATTCTTCGCGCCCCATTCAATAACACCTTTACTTTCGCGTCATTCGAGCGAAGCTTTTCTCTACGCGTAATTAACGTGAATAAATAAAGCAGCTCACCCACGCAAGGCAATATCGACGAGAATGTAGAGGTAGATTACTCCTAACTGACCAAAGGCAAGAGACGAAGTTTATTAATGAAGCACTTAGCAACGCCGTAAAGGAGGAATAGAAGTGCGGGAGAAAGATAAAGGAGTTTGATATGTCAGAATTTGCTCGCCAGAATATAGAGAGAAGAGAGAAAGAAGAAAAATATCAGAAAGGTGGGGAGGTTAACTAGACTAAGTCCAGTTTGCTACTCAACACGGGTGAGATGGGAGTGAGAGAGAAAGAAAGAGAGAGAGAGAAACTGGTGGTAACCACCTCGCCGACAACGCTGCCCGTTGTGTTCACCGCGGAACACCCACACTGCTGAAACCCCTGCCAAGGGTTGATGCCGCAAAAGAACTTCGCCACATTGCGCATAATACCACACTTATATTTTGGAATCTTCCACTGTACTCCACTCGATGCCCACAGAACCTCGCTTCATTACTTCAATTACAGCTGCCATCAAAGACTTCGCAACGGGACGCTACAATGTTGTATCGGCTGTGGGTCGGCGTTGCCTTCACCAATTCATTAAGCCATCACATTGGTATTGCCGACTCCCCCAACTGTGACAACTGCTATTGTGTAGAAACTCTGGAACATGTCCCGTGCCATTGTCCAGACTTTGAAGAAGATCGCCGGACTCTCCAGTGTGCCTTAAGGAGGCTGGATGATCGACTCTTTATTCTGGAGAAGATCTTGGGAGCTTGGCCTTCACGTACTTTAGCCCAGAAAGCCACACGAGCCCTTCTTCGATTCTTGAGGGCAACTTCACTGAGCGACCACCTGTGAAACCTGAACTGTGTGTGCGCTGGAATATAATTTATCGGCAAATGCTGGGGCCAAAAGCTACCGCTTGCAAACAAAAAAAGAAAAAAAGAAAGAGGAAGAACAAGGAGCGATACTTTTCTGTCCTCGCTCCTTGAAGACCTCTCAGAGACTCGAGTGAGTGTTGCGAACGGCATCACCAACATGCCGATATAATGCTTTCACTTTACAAGTTGTTTGTCATTGCGGCGTTTAACGTCTAACCTAGAATATACAGATATTATTTGACTGGATCCGGTCCCCTTTTTATCGGTTCAAGTATAAAACGAGCATGAAACAGATCAGGCAATGATGTTGAAGAGAAGTTTCAAAAAAGAAAGAAACAGAAAGAAAATCAAAGCTCCGGGGATATCACGCCTGACAGAAATGTGTTTATTTGTTTCTTTCAGTTTTCTTTTTGTTTTCTGAGTGATTTTTTTCTCTTTTTCAGCATTTGTGTTGTCTTTTTTCTCTTTCATTCGGTTTATTTCTTCCTCTAGTTATCTAATTACTTCTCTTTCTTTCTCTTTATATTGTCCTTCCTGTTTTTTTATTTTTTTCTCGCTGCTTCTATTTTGCACTTGATGATGATCAGTGATCCTGATGATGAGCGGCTTGATAATGATCAGTTATCATCATTAAGGCACTCGAAGACACAATAGGTAGAAGACTACTGCTTGGCGTGAGTGCGTGCTCATTGTGCTATACACGGCATGTTTCGCCAATTTATGACGACGGCATACGGCAACATACGACAGAGTATGACAGCCCGGCCACCTGTAGGGCTTCGTGCGCAAAGAGGCGAGAAAGAAATGTTACGCCAGCGACACCGTTCAACGGGAACGTCGCCAAATTTCGCGAAAGATTTCTTGGGAGTTTTTTTTTTTCGTTTTCGTTTTTTTGACTCGTTCCAGTTTGCTTTAGCTTTTTTGACCAATTAATGCCACTTCTTTACCCTTCGGCTTTGCTCTTTTGCAAGCAACTTGAGCCGCTGAGTGAAAATGGTAAAATTACTAGCAATGTTGTCTTTTAATTAACCCAGTATGCAGCGCGCTAGATTCTGTCGTGGTAGAATTACCTTCCACACAAATTATGTCTATGTGTTTATGTAACGTATGAAATTTTCTTGGTGTCAGGTTACTTAAATGTTGCGATGGCTTACTTCTTCAATATATGAACGCAATGCGAAGTTGGTATATATTTTTAGTCAATTCTGCCTAAATTACGAACTACACGCGTTTTACGCGTACTTCAACATACGACCAATTACCGGCCTCGGGCTACGGCTCCAAGCAGTGCATAGCAACGAATTGTATACTTTTTTTTAAATGAAGTTCTAAATATTCTTATGAAACCCCCAATGAAAACACTCACTCATATTGACTACATATTTTTTCTCGCACTCCACAGCTCGGGATGGTTAGGGCACGGTGAATACAGTGCATAACCATAGAAATAAATTGATCACTGCCAGGTGGTGTACGCATTCCTTAAGATTGCTTATCAACCATCGTAGCACCATAAAACTTCAATTTAGCTTTTTTTCAGTTTCATGGCACAGTGGGATCTTGAGGAGCCAGTAGCGTTAGAAAATCGCCTCTTTTCAGAGACATCGAAAGTCACTCGCCCTTCACATGACAAACAGTTCGGCCAACGCATCATTAGGTCCGTAAGCTTGACGTGCACCGAATGAGCATGATGTGCATGCGGCCAGAAAATGACTCGTGAAGCGTACGTGCGATTGTGCACTCTGTAATGGTTCAGCTGCATAAAACGAATCTCGAAACGAATACAGAAATTGATGTCTTGTATACAGCACGCTTCAAAGAATGCTGGATTCGAACGAAAACCGATTTTGCTTGCTCAAAATGCATTCTCGGTTTTTGTTTTTGCCTGAAAGGTCTACCAGCCGTGTTATTGAGTGCGTCGGGTTTTCTCTCTGACCATCTGTTTCAGGGGTCGCAAACAGGCGTCTGGCGGCTCTCGGTCCTTGCTTCGGCTGTGCGGCTCATATATGACTACCTGCGTCTCTTTTTAAAAAATGATTATAAGTATGTTTTTGAGTTAGAGAGTCGTCACTGGTCTGAAGCAGTTTGTGTGTGTGTGTGTGTGTGTGTGTGTGTGTGTGTGTGTGTGTGTGTGTGTGTGTGTGTGTGTGTGTGTGTGTGAGGCACACCATGCGCTTTGCACGTGTTAGAGCTTACCTCGGAACAAAATTTCTACATTGCAGTATCACCTTCCAGATTTCAGTCGTTCTGAATATTAGTAGATTAGTACCAATATATTTCTTGAAAGCTAACACCAGTGTCCTTGAAATAATTACCCACCGATGAAATGTGAAAAAAAAAATCTGCCTTCAAATGGCAACTTTAGATGACGTCTTGTTTGATCCCTCTACCTCCCACCCCTGTTCCAATCATCTTCACTGCATAGCCATTACAGGCGACTAAATTTCAGGACTTCGGCTTGCTGGCTTTAGGTGATGGGAGAACTATATTCTATACGATCAATGTTTAAACTCCACCAGAAGTTGAATGGTGCAGACGAAGGGGTGTTTTAGCTGGTCTGACAGAGCTTTACGGGAAGGTAACCAACATCTGTCATGGCTGCGATCGATATTTGGCCGTTTTAATACACAAAGCTCATTTTTGGCGTATTATACTTGCCTACAACAAAATACTTATAATTTCAGGTGTTCAGGTATGTGGCCCCAAATGACACGGGGAAGGAAGAGGGGGGTGCAAAGCATTTTTTTTGTGGCTTATGTAGACAAGTTTTAGAGTGGTGGGAGAGAAAAAGAGAGAGAGGCGAGGGCGACTCTACCATCTCACCTTCAGTGTGTCACCTCTGTCGTTCAATGCTTCTCAGTAGAATGGCACAAGTAAACGAAGTGAGGCGATAATTATAGTCGACACACAGAATAAGGAATGCTTGAAGGTGCCGCCAGCGTCGAGCACGCTATAGCTTTGTGCGTACGCGTTGCTAGCCGAAATCATCGAGCACGCTTCCTGGCTTTGACTGTTACGAACCAACTCAAGAGATAATTATGCGTGCAAGAGCAGAGATCACGCGAAGTGGACATCAAGAGTAGAGTATAAACATCGCTCGGCACGTTACACATAGGTGTGCTCCCCGTGGAAGTTTCTCCCGTTTTCTTATCTCCCTTTAATTTCTGGTTGCGCGATCGATACCCTTAATGTGTTGTTCTGGAGAGGGCGCTTGCTGAGTAGGAATCCCTAAATGCCCCGTCAAAGGCAAAAATTTACCATCGGCATAAACACGATTAATGCAAAAAATAATCGTCACGTGATGATGTCACCATATGACGTCACATGATGATGCTATCACATAGACACTGTAGAATGATCAAAGGTGGGCCAATCACGGAGGCATTGCAAAACCTGCTGAGGCTGAAAGCTTGCAATGCCTCAGACCTTGCAGACAAGACAGGATGATGTTAGTTGTGTAAATCTTTGTAGGAAGGGGTGCGGAGGAGGATCAACACATCAACTGACAAGAAAAAGTAGAAGTAGTAGTAAAATAAGCGATATCACCTGTATCAGCTTTTGTTCAGAAATAGAAACATTAGAGCACACTTTCTTGTCATGTCACCGATAAAGATTACTAAAAAAAAGATTTCTTGTTATCCCGTTCGCTTCCCTTCCGATAAACAGCGTCGCCGCCACAGTGCGCGCAAGATCACTGTAAAGACCAGTCTTGCAAAGAGCCCACGTTCTTTTTTCCCACCTACTGTGCGAAAGACAAAAAGGTGTTGTACCACGCGCCAGACGCCTTTTGCCGCTGAGCACTGAAACACAACATGTTGGGCCGTCTCTCTTTTGAGGCAGTTTGGACAGCGGTCATTTGAAACGACTCCCCAAAGTGCTAACCGCTCATGCGTAGGCAATGCCCTCCATCTTCTCATCCAGTCAAATTCGTGCACCTGGTTTGGTACGCGATTGTAACGCCACCGTTTCCATTTTTTCGGGCAGGATGCTTTTTCTTCCCTTTTTCTCAGCGTGCTACTTGTTACCATTTCGCTTATTTCCTGTGATGAAACATCTTCCAGGCTGCATGAACCTATTGTTTCAGCTGTTAGTTTTAAGCCTCTGGTAGCTCTGTAAAACTTAAAGAGAAATTGTGCTCGTGGTTCGATATACGAATTTGCCGTGAAGGTTCCTTTTAGTGTACTGTTGCAAAACATCAAGAGCCTGTACCTGGGGTAATTCGCGTCATCGAAGAGATTCTGTGTTGTTTTTTGCAGCCAACGCTCTCGTGAACATTGGCATGTCTGGGAGACCCAGGCCTCCGTGGCTTGTGAGAAGCTGTAAAAAATTCCTTTGAACCTTTGCTGGTTTTCCTCCCCAGAGGAAGGTTCTCGCAACGGAGGTGAGGCGTTCTCCTTCCTCGGACTCTTTCTTGAGTCCAATGGCAAGCACACTACCCTCATCACTCAACTCAGGAAAACCGTACACCAGACCATGGGCCTCATACACCGCATTGCCAACCGCCACCACGGCATGCGCAAGCATGATCTTTGCCGCTTGATCCAGGCCTTTGTTCTCAGCCTCTTCGTCTATTCTCTACCGTATCTCTTCCTTTCTCGCCCAGAGGAAGACAAAGTCGACTGCCTTATTCATCAGGCATATAAGTCGGCCCTGTCCCTTGCCACATCTACCTCAACGGATAGGCTACGGTCGATGGGCGTCCACAACTCCCTTACGGAGCTGACGGAGGCCCATCACAGGGCCCAGCTCCTCCGTCTCTCTCGCACATGGCCTAGTCACGCACTTATATTCGGCCTTAAACTCTCACCTCTTATTCCTCTTCCCACCTCGCTGCCCATCCCTTCCTAGGTCTCTTGCCTTCTAGTCGTTGATACCCTCCCAAAGAATATGCATCCCGAACACCACCCTGGCGTAAGCTTGGACGGCAACCCACTGTGGCTTATGTGGATGCTGCCCCGTATTGCCACTACGCGACCCACGACCTTGCAGTCACCGAAAACTCCCTCCGACGTACAATTACTACCTCCGTCTGTACTTCCGTCTCTGCCGAGGCTGAAGGGGCAGCTTTCTTTTTCTCGCCATAACACAAACATCAGCAGAATACATTTTCTGCGACACCCCGCAGTGTACGTGGTTGGATGGGTAGTACCCCCAGCCGCAGGCATCTTGTGGTCTGGCATCATTTCCTCTTGCCCCATTTATATCATCTGGGTACCCGCTCACGCGGATCATCCTGGAAACTAGGCGGCCGATTCTATCACTCGCGATTCGACCGACCTAGCAAGCCCGTCCCCGCCGAAAACGGATACGCACGACGTGCTCCTCGCGTACCACGACATCACGTTGCACTACTGCCTCTCTCGTCTCACCTTCCCCCCACCACACCGATCTCTTTACCAGCACCAACAAAACCTATGGCGCCAACTTCGAATCCGCACCTTCCTTGCTCCTGATCGTCTTGCCCTATTCCACGCCCGAACGTGCTCGCTGGCCTACCACTTATGTGGCAGCTCTGTCGCCAACTATCAACACATATTTTACTCGTGTCCTGCATGCTTACACCCTGCCTCTTGGCACCTCAGAAGTGCGCACAAGTGGAAGTGCGCACTGCTTTGTCCAGCGCCAGGCCGAATTCGCAACTTCGGTTGGTGGCTTGGGAGCAGGACATCGCAGCTAGGCAGCCCACAACGCTGCTTTTTAATGTTTTAAATATTATGTTAATTTTTGGCCTTCACAAGAATAAAGTTTTTCACCACCACCACCTGTTACACTGCCAGGTAGAAGGGCAATGTGTGCTATGTAGAATGCAAAAGCACATACCTGTGTCTTGATTACTGTTGGTTTTGCCGCTAGTGACAGGTTAAAATGATTCGCTGCTAATATGACATCTGTGGATCTCCTAAGTGCGCCATCCCAGGTCCTTTTTCAGAAGTCTCCCTCTTCAAAGTAAACGCCTAACACCTTAACAGCGTGAACACATTCGATGTCTCCTGGCAATAGTTCTCTGAAGCCCCCAAAGCGCTATGCCCTATACATTTGGTTGTGCTTGAAAAGGTACAAGACAGGTAGGAATACTGAGCAAAAAGGTCAAGGAATGTACGATAGCTATACAAGTTACGAAAGAAATACCGAAATATCACCGGCGTACGCGACAATTTTGAAGGGTTCACTGCCTGGTATCGGGAAATTCACTACGCGCTCGCAGTTTGAAACCTTTATCTCTTTCTTAGAAAACGTTTATTTCGACGTAGTAGTACGTGAGAGACAATTGGACATGGTGTCTGTACAACAAGGACAGTAATGAACGCACATACAACGAGTAAGCACTACGTACAGGAAAAATTATTACGAAAATCTCCAAGTCCTCGGAATGTCCGAAATACGTGGTAGTACGGACAGCGCAAACTTATCAAAATTTGTGCAAGTGACAATTTACGGAATTTGGCGGCTGATATATATACACTATACAGAGTGTCCTTCATAACTTCAGCCAGGAATTTGAAAGTGAAAGACACTTAGGAGGCTAATTGAACCAAACGCATACTATTCGCACTAGCCTGTAAGTACTTAGACTATTTTTTTATTTCTATTCATACTACCAAATTAATAATGCTTAATTACCTATTTTAATTATGAGCTGGTAACCCAAAATATGAACATTGATATGTAGAGCGCTTTCAGAAACCACCGACTGGATTGTTTCCTGTATGATACGTCTCGCGCTGTTATTTTTTTTTTTCACGTTGTAAAGAAAGACCGCGAAACGTGAAAAGAAGCCGTGTGACGGACGGCGAGCGCACTGCTGTATAGCGCTGCTACAGGCTTTCTTTACAACGCGGAAAAAATAACAGCGCTAGACGTATCGTACAGAAAGCAATTTAGTCGGTGGTTTCTGAAAATGCTCTACATCTCAGCGTTCATATTTTCAGTTTCTAGCCCATAATTAAAAGTATGTAATTAGGAATGATAATTAATTAGTAGGAGGAGAAATAAAAAATAGCCTGAGTACCTACAGGCTAGTGAGTAGTACGCGTTTGGTTCAAGTCGCCACAGAAGTGTCTTTCATTTTCAAATTCTTGGCTCAGGTTATGTGGGACGCCCTGTATACATAGCTTGTGTGTTTAGCAAAACGTGGCAACGATTTAGAGTACTAGGCACTTTACTATGGGAGAGCACAAAGCCGTCCCGCGGGCCTCTCACTTGATGAGGTCCTTCGGCGCCTTCAGGTTCGATCAACTGCTAGATGAGGGCAGTTCACGTGTTTAGAGAAATTTATTATCACGAACAGTAAACATCGAGTACAATCCAACAGAACATCGCGATGGAACACAACATCCACGCAGACAAAGACGACGGAAAAAGTTATTTTCTAATTTACCCTTACAGGTGTTTAAGGTTGTCTATATTCATGATACTCCTTCACGTTTGCGTTGGTGGCTTTAAAAAGAGTACTTGAATCGCTGGTACAGATGTTCTCATGATACCGTATTAGGTACTCAGCCGAAAAGGACAATTTACTCCGAAACAACGATGCTTTGTTTTCCGGCAAGGTTAATATTTATTTCAGCACGGCAAGTAAAAAAAAAAAGCTTACTCCTGGAAACTAGCTGGCTGCAGCTGTCTTGCGGAGTTAGAATGAAATACACAGCGTGGTTTTGTTGGCGGAGCTTGTATTTATTTTCGGGCTGTATACTTTGTACGGCGAACGCCTCATAAAACGCGAAATTCGATTGTTTGTGTCAACACCATGTGATGCGAGAAATCATGATGACCTCACCACATGTCATCACTATCTCCTTGCAGATGGTCCGAATTTGCCACGCTGTGGTAACGTCATCATGACGTCACGGAACTCTCAAACTGAGACGTAATGTGACGTCACACGCTGACGTAATCACAACCCAGCGTTGCTTGGTCAAAGGTGGGGCGTGAAAAACCAGGCTAGATGCAAAAGCTTTCGGAGGGGGGAAGGGGATGGGAGCAATGCAGCGATTGAGAAAAAAGGTTTCGGTTTTCGCTTTCGGGCATGGTGACCGTTGGTGGCTACTTTGCGCCAAATTGGCTACTTTTGGACCCGTTTCGCAACGAAAATTTCTAGTTGGTGTGATGGCTATTTTTGGCTACCTTTAACCTTCTCGTTTTACAAATTCAAAATGGTTTCTTTCATTCGTCATTAGTAAATAATGTTCATAATAACACTACTGTTGTATTTGGCTACAAATGAGGCAGTAATGTGAAATGACGTAGCTACTTTAGCTATTTTTTATTTGAATTCTGGCGCCTTTTGAAGTACACCCGACGGCGGCCCTGCCTTTAGGTGTCGCTTTAGGCGAATGCATGAGAGACTTTGCGAGTACTCCTTTTACTCATTTATTAAGGAGGAAGTCTCAAATTCCTCATCAAACGCGAAAACTGACCGTCGGAAGCGTCGGCATCATCCGTGCAACACCAGTGATGAGGAAATCATTATCGCTTGATGACGTCACCATATGACGTCATCACGACATCACGTCATTCCTTGGTCAGAGGTTGACCGATCACGGATGCTGTGCAAGATTGGGTAAGGTGCCTGAAGCTTGCAATGCCTGCTATCCCGGAGGCAGGGCAGAAACATCTTATAGGGGGTCAGATGCACTCATCTTGTGTGGTCCTTCATGCGTTCGCGGTCCGTCAATTGCCTCTTATATTGAGTCTCTCAGTGGTCCCTCATTTTATTTAATACTGTCAAGCAACAATTATGGAAAATGGTTTTTATACATCGTCATCAGCGCAAAATTTAGAAGGCTCCGAACACGTTTTTGCGTGGGGAAGAACTCGAGAAAAGACTGTAAATAACTTTTGAGCATTCATAGTTTCGATCCATCATCGCCTTCATCCTCATCAACGCCTTCTTTCTACTTTCTTTATCACCTTCATTTTCTTACCTAACGCTGAGTAGTAGGGCAGAAAATAATTTCAGGCTGACATTCCAGCTTTTGTCTCATAATAAACCTCTGTCTCTTTCCCTCTTTATGTATATGTATACACTTATGATTTTTTTGTTTTTGTGTTGTTTCTTCTTCTTTTACGGCGATGAATGTCTTACGTAACAGAGGCACAGACAGACGGGCGCCACATCCTTCGTTTTACCCGAGTTGTGCGAATTGATGTTTTTTGAGCGGCCGCGCCTACAAACTCGCACCTGCAATGTAGGTGAACGGCCGACCGGCCCTCTCTGCCGTACCCGACCAATGCCATCTACACAGGCCCGCTCACCGTTTCTGCCGCGGGCTCGGACGTCACTCCTTTCAGACCGCCGTGTTTCGCCGAACGGATGTGTTTACGCTTGTTCTCGTCACTTGAAAGACACTGATTGCCAAGCCCGACGAAAGTTTTCGTGGCGTGCTAGTCTTCTTGTTGGCGAATGAAGAAGACCGTGTTTTTCTGTGTGTGTGCACTGCAGAGTGTGTATGTGATGCGCTTTGTGCACTGGATACTCGCAATGTGAACGGCTGCAAACCCGAACGGCTGGGCGATGCTGCATGAGCAAATTGTCGTGGCGAATGGACCGAAGTTGTGAGTGTTCTCGTTCCTTAAGGACAACCAAGGAATGAAATCGGAGCGTCACTCAAAATAGATGTCAAGCTGGCGCCGACATCTATTTTTGAGTGACCCGAAGGTACGGGTTCCCGTACTACATCATTTCGAAGTCGTTCCGATGGCACCATCTCCACCACGTTCCGTTATTGTTCTAAAATAAAGGTGTCCCGTGTGCTTCTGACTTGTTAGCGCAAACCCTGTCATTAAAATAATGAACGCGCGTGGCAGTGCATTTTGAGAACAGGCGTTTTTCCTTCAGACTCCACAAACATTTCACTATTTCCGATTAGCACTGCAGACGTCTTGCATTACCTTCATTTACTTGGTTGAGACAAAAAAATGGAAGGAACGATGTTACATGGCTTGGTGTATAGGTTTTGTGCATAGTATTTTCTTGCTGGTGTTCCAACCGCTTGCGGTAATTTAGTTTAGCGCTTGTATCGCCAACACATTCGCATAATATATGTTTCCTTGAAATATAGATGCCTGTACACGCTTACGGTAAAACGCCTTTTTTAAATGGATTGCAGGTGTGTGAGCTCTACTTCAAAGAGCAATATTTGAGAGCCACTGCCAAATATACCGGTGCAAGTATTGGCAGTGCAGCAGAAATGAACATGGGGGCTACACGGTTCAATTTATAGACCCAGTACTAACATTTTTCTTAGGCCACAAGTTATACGAGTGACTACGCACCAGTGTGAGAGAGGCCATAGCAAAAGAGGAAACGCCGCTCCTTGTGTCGGTTGGAAGAGATTTTTTGTGAAACGAAACATTTTACTTTCTCTTGCAATGGTCGTCACCCTGATATCGTGCTGAATATCACACCTGTGGCAGCAGCACACTCTCTCCTCAATAAGTACGTGTTTATGAAGACAGGTGTTGTAAATAGTACAAATAAAGCTGCAAAAACTGTGCAAATGAGTAGGAACAGTTTGTCTCCATCTTGTAGATAGTGTGTGTGTGTGTGTGTGTGTGTGTGTGTGTGTGTGTGTGTGTGTGTGTGTGTGTGTGTGTGTGTGTGTGTGTGCAAATAAAGAAAGCGTGATTAAAATTTCTGTTCGGCCATCAAATATTGCTCTTATATACCGCCCACACGTTCGATAGCGCACGATCTTTCTTATTTTTTCGTGAAAAAAAAAAGACTCGCAGATAAATATTGACACGCTTTCAAACGTAATACATTACTTAAACCAGCACCTTTTTTTTGATGCAGAAGCCAGAATAAAACTGTTACGCATCTAAAAATCGTCGCGAACGCTTTATCTTTTAACGGGAGACGATGGGGGCAATAGATTCACAGCCTCCCTTATTTGTGCTCGCTCGGTCAAAATGAGTTACGTCACGGCGGCAGTGAGCAGGCCTGAAAATATTTTGGGGGGGGGGGTGGCATTGACCTGACACCACGATCTTGTGCGCTGGCGCGTTCATCAACCTGTCGCCCGGGCCCGGAATCGATACGGCAAGGCGGACGCGTGCCATGTACCACTCAGCGGTGGTCCGTGTTCGATCTGAGTTCGCGCGACGCCAGCCAATTCACTTCCGTCCCCCCTTCCTGCACCCGTAGGGACGCTCGTGCCTGCCTGCCTGTCCTGTTGTAGGCGTCAGTTTTTACGTTCGTACTCTAGAACGTACCTTCACTCAACGCTTCACCCTTACTTGAAAAAGTCGATGGGAGCACCATCTCTCGGCAGACCTGGTCACTGCATAGTGGCAATAATCTGCAGCGATTCGCGAGAAGCGCAGCGTCAATTTCAGTCGAGCAGTGGCGCAGTGCTCAACTCAGTCAAGTGAAGGACGCAATTCGAGTCGAGGAGCGTTTGTGAATGCGGTGGTTAGTCTCGTGTTTTTTAGTATTGCCGATCGCGGTGTTGCACGCTACACGTACGGCTTACGGTTCCGCCATTTCCCCGCTTCCGCTGTTTTGAAAAAAAAAAAAATAAAAACAGTTATTTATACTATGTACAGAGCATAAATTATGCGTGACGAATCAGTGTTCAGTGATACATTCTCATTTTCGCAATTTTACAGCGCAAAAAGTAACGCTTTCGCACAGAGAGAACAGGGGAACTGGAACCAACACAACAATAATAAAAATGGCAACACTGTATTCTGTTTACCACGTCTGCTTAACAGCCATTTGTGAGCGAAATTCGTCATAAGCTTCCTCCGAGTCGTCAAAATAGCTGGATGGCGACAAGGGCTCACCCAAAGACGAAGACACCATTTCAACAGTGAGCTGTATGTAAAACGAGCGATGTTTTCACAAGTGCAAAAATGCGAAATGACACTGCATGGACTAAGAGAATCAGGAATATTTCATTGGTGTGTGCTGCGTCTCCTTATAAATGACATCGCGTCAAAAATAAAGCGACTTTTTTTTATGATCTTCGCGTGGAAAGTACGAACACAATTGTAGGACTATATTCTTCAGCGGTGGCACAATACAATTTTTGGCTCCGTACGTAGCCTTCCCTTCATTGCCAGGAAAAGTTGCCCGCGAGTATAATGTCCGTGGGAGCTGCAACGCACGACGTCTCAGCCACCATGGGAATGATGAGTAGTATACGGATTCTTCTGGGCTTCCTTCTTTAGGCTCCGTTTGGCCCCTTGTGCCCTCCGGTCACTTTGTCGCAACACGACGTTTAGCAAGAGGTCAGCACTTCCATTTCACAACATCACATTTCCCGCCTTACAAACTCAAATCGGTCCACGAAGTTCACAGCGATTCATTCTTTCATCCGGAACAAGAACCAGTGCGCAACGATAAACGATGCTATGAGTGAGTTCGAAGCCGCAGGGACAAATATTGAGGAAATCCTTGTACTATCTACGATTGTCACGGCAGTTAAACTATCGCCGTACCAGAGTTCCCTCTAGCAAGCGTTCCAGGGAACTCTAGGCTTGATGGTACAGAAGCACATTGCTCGGCGCTGTGTTCACGAAGGACGCCATCTCTAAGGTGCACCCCACCAATATAAGATAAAGATAGGGGTGCGTTTGGGGAGTCTTTCTGGCAGCCTGTAATAACCGTCATCTGATTCGCTTGCGTTTCAGGTAATCGGACTTCTGTTAAGAGGGTACAAATTCTGACACAATACTACTACTACACGACTGCACTCAATGCCTGCCACCTAAAGAGCATACCGAGAGAGCTATTCGATGAATATTTTGAGTAGCTACCACAGCGTTAAGGCTTGGTATGGCAGTATCTTACAAGAACTACTTGCAAAGAGTCACCTATAAGTGTGAAAATCTTTTAAGAGCGAATTGAAAAAAAAAGTTTGTTTGACCCAAATAAGGAAGTAGTCGTAAGTGAATGTTAAATGTACGTAAGAGGAACCAAAGTTTTGAAAAGTAATTTTGTGAAGACTTTTCAAATAGACGAGGTGGGGTAGGTAAAAGTAATTCGACAAATAATTTATTTCTGACTCGTATAGCCTTCCTTGCTTTATCGAAGCTTGCATGAAACGCTAGCTATTCGCGGAGAAAGAAATGTGAGAAAACGTTGCGAAAAAATATGCGAGAAGTAATTTGGAGAGAAGGTTTGTCAATTTATTTTTCATCGCCATGAATACTACTCGGAGTGTTTGAAAAGGATGCAAAGATGCACGCAATGAAGGGAAGGCTGAATGGCTTGGGTCACAAGCAGTGGATCCGTTGGGCTTTGACGCGTTTAGCTCCGTTGCGCTTTGTAGTCGCACTGCGGCAGTAAACCACTGCAGCATGGCAAGCAAAATGCTTAAAAGGAAATGGAAGTCAGCAGAAAACAAACAATCCGCCTACGTGTTAAACAAGTTTTAGAGACAACAAAAAAGGGGGTACGTAAATATATATGTTTGTGTGTCTCCCTTGTCAGGGTACCAGCAGAAGCGTATAAGATAGGTAGAAAATAAAAAAGGAAAGAAAGATATCAATAGAAGAAGTATAGGGTGTCTGAAGATCGCGTGCTGCGCAAAAGGTTGACCGAAGGCCCGTGTAAACGGTGACTTGAGAAACTGCTTCTGACAGTCAGTCGATGCAGTCTATACGTGGGACGCATTGTAGAGCGAGGTATTCGAATCACGTGTGCGGTAGTCGAAACCTGTTTATGTAGCTGCGAAGAAAGAAAGAATGAAAGAAAGAAAGAAAGGAGTAAAGAAACAAAGAAAGAAACATGCAAACAAAGAAATATAGAAAGAAAGAAAGAAAGAAAGAATGAAGGAAGGAAGGAAAGAAAGAAAGCAAGGAAGAAAGAGGGGAAAAGGAAAAAAAGAAAGAAAGTAAGAAAGAAAGAAACAATGGTTGCTTATGCTCTCTCTCTCTTTCTTTTCTTCCTTTGCGACTGAAGCTTTTCTTCCGTTGCGACTGAAGCTGTTGTCGCCAGCGTGGCCATTCGAGATATGAACGACGACGTTGCTCTCAGAAGTGTCGCCTCCGGGCAACAAAACGAGGCGAGACGTGAAAGCACGTTTTCAACGTGGAGGCTCACTGCTCTACGTGCTATACGTGGCCCATGTCGTTGGCAGCGAAGAAGGCGAGGCCGTAGCGGATGCGCAGCTTCGCGAACCTTCGTGCGTTTCTCCTGCGTTAGTTCGAGAGGACGTTGCAGTGAGAACTCCCGAGAAGGTTATAAGTTAGGCCTAATTAGTAAACAGCGATTCGGGACGAAAGCGCCATCTTGAGACAGATATACAGTTGAGAAATTCGAGATATTTTTTGGGGTAGATCATTTGTGAGACGACGTTATCCAATTATTGTGGTCATTCCTTATTTAGTTATGAAACCGTTGCACACCCCTCTTCAAGACTAAGCTTGCTAGAAACGAAATGCACGCACAAGAAGAGGACAGAAGAGAGGCTTGAGACTCACAAGGACTGTTCCATCTCAAGTATCTTCCGTGTCCTCTTCTTGTGAGCTTTTTGTTTCCGTCGTGTCTTACCAATATGCCCGAACAGTCATCTCAGTGAGGGAAGCGTGCTCACCCCTGTGGCAGTCAAGTGGTCATGGGGCTCAATTGCTGCTCTGCAGGCCACGCGATTGAATCCCTTGCCGCATTTCATGTGGAAGCGAAAGTGCTAGAGCTCCGTGTATTTCATTTTAGGTTCATTTCAAGTAACTCCAAGTGGTCAAAATTTAGCGGAGCCATCCACTATGGTGTCTCTCATAATCATATCGCGAGTTGAGACGTTGAACAAGAATAAATATTTCATTATGGTGAGCCCACACAGTCATTTCATTTAGCAGGTAGCTCTTCGCCTTTTCCGGTTCAAACATTTATGAAATGACAAATGAACTCTGATCATGCATTCAAGTGAATTAGTGTGCCGAAGTGCGCTGCCGATGCTTATTGGCTCCGCCATTCGTGGGCTACAAAACCAGAAAGAAAGCGTTATGCTTCCTTTTCAAAAGAACAGTGGTAGCGCGCTTGAGATCTTGCCGTATTCTTCTGCGAAGATAATCGCAGAGACAGGGAAGAAATGGAAGAGTGAGTAGCTCGCCGAATCGCTTCGGATATCTGAGCGTTATGCAAGCACCGGAGAACTGCGTATGTCATCACGAAGAATACCTAACCTCTCCTTTCGTTATTTCAGCCAGCAACGCCTCGTTTACCCTCCACTAAGAAAAAAAAATGTCAAGAGAAGAGAAAAGCAATACGTCGACGAAAATGATTAAACAAAACAAACAGTTGTTGCTTCTCGTCTTTCGGAGTGCGTCGCTACACGGTACGTGAATTGTCCCTGTATACGATACGACACGGCCACCACGCTTCGAGCATAAATTCATTTTGATGGCGGGACGGCTTCGGGGTTCCCGACGCGCCATATCTGCCGCTTTGGTAGTTTCCCTTTGCCTTGCTGAGCACACACAAGAGTTTATTGGAAGAACGGGCAAAAGAAAGGACGCATCAGGTGCAGAACAAGAAAGAAAGACAGAGCTAGATCTCGAGTAAAAAAAAAAGAGAGAACCGGGGTTTTTTCCCGTGGAGAAGAAACGAGCACGAGAACAAAAGGGGAACAAGACGGGGTTGGTTGGCCGCCACCGAGACTCGAAGCCAGCAACGGGCGAACTGCCGCCTTCGCGCCAGCGCGTACCCCACTTTTCTTTTCCGGACTCCTTTCTTTTGGCCTCTTATTTCTCGTCCCTGGCCTGAGGTCGGTTTGGCGCAATTGAAGCCTGGGATCAAGCTCCAGCGGTGAGAAAGGGGCGGAGACTCCTCAGCAGCTCTTTCTCCTTCTATTCCCCCTTTCTCTCTCCTTATTATTATTTTTTTGCTTTCTTCGCGCGTTGATTCGTCTGCCTGGTCTGCGCTTGAGTGAGTCGATACAAGGCAGCTGCTGTGCTGGCCGCTCGCCCAACCTCTCTCGGCTTCCCGATATCTTAGGCGCTGCTATCCATGCGAAGTGGATGTTCTACCACGGTGCCTTTCGATGCGTAGGCGAGCGCCTTCAGCCGTGGTTTCCTTCTAATTAAAAAAAATTGCGAGCCTGGTGGCACACATGTCACCGCCCCGTTATAAAGGGGATGCTCATAGCATCCATCCATCCATACATCTGCAGGAATATAGAAGGACACAGATGGGGAAGAACAGCATCTTAAAGGGACACTGAAGTCAAATAACAATTATGACGTCAGAGTGAAATCTGAATGTATGACAACATCTAAAACGACAATATTATCAACAGAAGTGCTGTACTTACCGAGAAATTAAGACGATTGCGCAAGAATACATTCGCCGCAGTAGGACAATCTCCAAATGATACCGATGACGTCAGACAAACCGCCAACAATTAATCACTAGTAATCAATCTAGCTGCACTAAATGAAGAACCTTCCGAGCATCAAGAAATGCAATAAAATTCTGCTTGTTCGTCTCTGTTTGCTTCATGTAAAAAAAGAACCGCTGGACTTTATTATGGAGAATGGCGCGAGTGGTTCAAAAACTTAATTTTCGCGTGGTTAACCTGAGCAGGTCTCGCCATCTAGCGGGGCGCAGTTGAATTAAAACGCGTCTGCCCTCTTGAAGCGAATGGCTGGAAATTGATCAAGGGCTGTTGTTGCTGCTGTGGCTCCAGCTGCTTTCGTACTGCCTGCTAGTGTCGGCGACCACGCAGTATAGCCGGGTAATGTTGTGCGCGGTAAAAGTGACGTGAGTTGGTCCGCTTTTTGAGGCGGGTAATTTGAAGTGCACTAACCCGATGCGGACCACTAAAGCGCCATTTTATTTCAAAAGGAGCCCCTCCTTGGCGCAAAAGTAACACTAAGATGTTTCTGGACCGATATTTCAACAATCAACGTCGAATCGATAGTTGCCTTTAGTGCCCCTTTGATGATTCATTCACGGCAAGGCAGGACACAGCGGCTTCCGCTAATCTATCTATCTATCTATCTATCTATCTATCTATCTATCTATCTATCTATCTATCTATCTATCTATCTATCTATCTATCTATCTATCTATCTATCTATCTATCTATCTATCTATCTATCTATCTATCTATCTATCTAATATGTCCATCCATCCATCCATCCATCCATCCATCCATCCATCCATTTATCCATCCATCCATCCATCCATCCATCCATCCGTCCGTCCGTCCGTCCGTCCATCCGTCCGTCCAGTACGTCTATGCATGTTCCCGACGGAGATGTGACGATCGATATACTTAACCCTGCGTGAATAAGTTTAGTGTGTACCTTATTTTCCGACACTGTATACAGCCTCCTTGCGTATGTGTTACCCATTTCTATTTTGTGTTCGCATACAAGCCTCTTTCACCGTGATGAACACTTACCAACAACCTCAACTTTCCGTCGTTCTTACGTACGGGTACTTTACGTGCACAAGTCTTTGCATCGCACGTTTGTAGACATAACTATCTGATCCTGCTTTGGTTAGGGCATTTCACATGAATATAGAAGCAAGTCTCGCTCTGTTACCATGTCTCCGCGCCTCCGAAAACTCCTCCTCGGGTAAGAGATGTCTCCAGGGGGTGGCACATCGGAACAGCACTGAAATTGTTTTCGCCATGGCATGGAGAGTGAGCAATGATCATTTCAAGGGAGCCCTATCCCCCACCCTCCAAAAAAGAAGAATTTCTGGCCACGCGCCTGGACTGGTTGTCTCGACAACGTACGTACATTAATGGTAGCTTCAACAAACGACGCTGAGGTGTCCTAGCGAGCTGGTTCGTCCAGTCATCTTAGTGTCTGGGACTCCAGTGTACTTTGTGGTAGAATATATATATATATATATATATATATATATATATATATATATATATATATATATATATATATATATATATATATATATATATATATCTATGGTGGTGCAACAAGTAAACGGGAGAGAGCGACATATTCGTGGTGTTTTACAGTGGTGACATATGCTGTGCCAAACAGTTTATTCTTCGTCTCATTCGCTGGAGCAAACCAAAAAGAACCAAAAAAAGGAAAGAAAGAAAAAGGGAAAAAAAGAAAGAAGGGGTAGGAGGAGAAAGTAAGATGGCGGCTTCCGCGACGCGTCTTTGAAGGTCACGGAGGGACATTGTGGGTGAGCTTGGATGGCAGGCAATATATATATATATATATATATATATATATATATATATATATATATATATATATATATATATATATATATATATATATATATATATATATATATATATATATATAGTCCAGCAGATCCTCCGTGAGCGGTCGGTCACAACGCGGTTTATTTCGACGTTTCGGCTAGAGTCTGGCCTTCATCAGGAGTTTCCTTGTCCCCCATGAAGGTTACCAATGATTACCCATGAAGGCCAGACTCTAGGCCGAAACGTCGAAATAAACCACGTTGTGACCGCTCACGAAGGATCTGCTGGACTATATGCAACGCTACGGCCACTCAACCACCATGCCTGCCTATATATATATATATATATATATATATATATATATATATATATATATATATATATATATATATATATATATATATATATATATATATATATATATATATATATAAGAATAAGGAGATCTAACAGACAATAATGCCAAGGAATGTATAGGGGAAGTTATTTGGCCAATTATAATGTAAATGAGAAGAAAGAAAAGTTGGTGAAAAGATAACTTGCCGTGGGCAGGATCCGAACCTGCGACCTTCGAATAACGCAGGTTCGGATCCTGCCCACGGCAAGTTATCTTTTCACCCACTTTTCTTTCTTCTCATTTACATTACAATTGGCCAAATAACTTCCCCTATACCTTCCTTGGCATTATTGTCTGTTAGGTCTTATTAATATTGTATAAAAACACGAAAAACGAGCCGTTATATATATATATATATATATATATATATATATATATATATATATATATATATATATATATATATTAATAATTCAATGACCCAGTTAGTCTTCGTGAAGGTATGGGATATGGCACAACGGGAGCGTTGTCAGCAAGGATAAATATATTTATTTCCCAACAGTTCCGGTAGCGGTCCTCCCTTCGTCAGGGTATGAGTTATACTAACATAGACGTTCAAACTTCGTTGCTGCCACGTCCTTCTCGCTTTGAAAGATGTTTGTGAGAGTGAGAGAAAACTAAAGAAAAAAACAAATAAAAAGAAACAAAAAAAGAAACAAAACACTGTGAACCCTGAGCATGAAACCGGACTGTGCACATCCAAATGTCGGTGTAAGTCCACATCCGGTTCTTATCCTGCGCTGGCCAGTTCTCGACGACCTGACACACGGCAAGTTATTTTTTCACCCACATTTCTTTCTAATTTACATTACATTGGTTCTAATAACTTTCCCTATACAATCCTTGGCATTATTGTCTGTTAGATGTAAATATATATATATATATATATATATATATATATATATATATATATTTATATATAGTTGTGTACCTTGAATGACGTCATAATTGAGGCAAACTGTTTTCTGAGTAATGCGAGAATGTGAAAGAAGGGCGTAGTTCTCTCATCTTCATCTCAAGTGATGTAGCTTCCATACCATGAAAAAAACAAAGCTTACTCGACAAAATAGAAGGGAAATGGTATACTATTTTTACGAAAAACATCATTTTTTTAGACAAGAAAGAATTCTTGGTCGCATTTTTATTGAATGTTCGTGTTTGTTCTACAATGTATTTGTGCTGACTTTGTTGTTGCAGTTAGAGTGCAGCGATTAGGCGTCACTTTACCCATTGATTGGCTGTGACATCTCAGGGAGCTTTTACGTTACGTGTGGACATTTCGCTTGTGTGAACGTCTGTGTTTCGCGAACTCTTCTGTTGAGTGCACGACTTTTTAACACCGAAGCTGTCCAAAAAGTCGAAGCTTTCATGCCAGGGGGCCGTCGTGGATCGCTTAATAAAGGTTTAGCACTATCACTACTGCCTCCAACTGTATTCTGCCTGCTTCATTGCACTTCACTTTCACTTCGTTTGATCCACTTGATTGCAATTATTTCATGCCCCGCTTCATTCATCCAGCTGAAATAATTGGCGAAGTGAAGGCTTATTTGTAATCTGGCAGCTTCGCTGTTTCATGAGTAGCCGCTACGCGCATCAGCTTGATTTCTTTTTCTTTAGAAGAATCGGCACTAAGCGCGTGAGTGTTCGTCCGTGTGCCTATTTCTACAGTCTTGTAATTTTTCACAACTTTGCGACGACAATCTACCGTGTAAGGGAAACGGAGTAGCCGTAGCCACACACTGGCAACAATGTCTCTATGTATGCATTGACTAATAAAGAATGATGAGGGCGAGTTGGTAGCTGAATCGTTGTGTCGCGATTCTCAGAAAAGCAACATGCTAAGTCGCGATGTAAGAGTGGGCTCCATTACTACGTAAAACGCGATATTAGTGAAGCGCCGAGCGACTCCCATGTCGTAATAGCTCACAGAGCATTCTGAGACACGGACAATGAAGGGATACACATGGAAAGCTTCGTCCGTGTCTTCGTTTGTGTCTCTGAGTGCGCTGTGAGCTATTATAGATCTTTATCTACTAACCCGTTCAAAAATCTTGTTTGAGTGCCGTGTAGCTTTTTCAAGATCAAAAGTGCCCTGATTGATTTGTGGGGTTCAACGTCCCAAAACCGCCATTAGATTATGAGAGATGCCGTAGTGGAGGACTCCGGAAATTTCGACCACCTAGGGTTCTTTGACGTGCACGCAAATCTGAGCACACGGGCCTACAACATTTCCGCCTCCATCAGAAATGCAGCCGCCGCAGCCGGGATTTGAACCCGCGACCCGCGGGTCAGCAGCCGAGTACCTTAGCCACTAGACCACCGCGGCGGGGCGATCAAAAGTGCCCTGTAGCTATACTTCAGATCACCTCGTCAAACCACATTCCCGAAGTTTTCCCTATCCATGTCGCAAAAGCGGAGAAAAAAAAAAAACCCGCTGGTAGTGCCTGGGTGTATTCATTTCTTTCACGGCCGAAATAGAAACGCCCTTACTACCAGTCCCGAGGCGGCGCTGCAAATAAAATGCGGCATCAGGGCGCGAAGTTTTTCTTTCAGGAGGCGCTATCACGAGGCGCGCGCGCGTCGCTGCAGGCACTCGCTGGTCCCTCCCGTTTTCCCTAAAATTGGGGGCAGTGCTTCCCCACGCGCCTGCTCCCGTTGCCATCGCCATGGTAGCTGACGGCGGCTGCAGCGCCAGACGCGGATAGCGGCGGCAGGCCGAGGCAAGCCGCGGTGCTCAGACGCAGCGCACGCCACACCATCACGCGCCTACACAACGACTGCGGCCGGCGGGATGCGACAGAGAGTGTGGCGGCGTCGGCTAGCGTGCTTCTGCGCCTTGGTGCGTGCCTTCTCTGACGCGGCGTTGGTGGTAAAGCGGAGTTAAAAGGCCCTCTCCTGCCGGACGGGAGAAAAAAAAAAGGGGGACGTTATTTCCTCCCCACTCCCGATCCTCACCATTCTAGTTCCCAGTTCGCGCCGCCGTTGTCGTGTTTGTGGTGGTGGTGGTGGTGGTGGTGGTGGTAGTAATACTGGTTTGTGCACGGAAAGAAGCTAGCAGAGGTTCTCTCGTTCAAACACAGACTGCAGTGCACTGACCCAGCAAGCACCACATCTGTCTTCTCATCTTTTCGTCTACGGCCAGCGCTTTTAAAGCATCGTCTACTACTGCTACGTCTGCACTTTCTTGCCGAAAGTTTTGTGAAGTATCGTGCCCCCGTATAGGCGTGTTTCTATGTACATTTTTGCGAGGGCACGCCCGTATGTGTGTACAATTTGTTCCTTCTAGCTCGTTCCAGACCACGTCTCTCGTGCGGTGTGCTCTCGCTGTCTAGTAGTAAAGAAACAACCATCACCTTCAACGTCTTCCTAAAGTGTGTGCCTACAGGCTGGAGAGGTGAAAATTCGATGAACGTGCTGTGTCACAAGATTATAAGAAGGTGGACAACTCTGACTGTTCGACAGGCCCCAAAGGGCAAAAGGAAAAGTGGCCTTCTTCAAGTCGACCGCATGTTTTTCATTCCTCTGTTGCTGCTAACTCAAGAGTCATCTTCGGCAACAGCCGAGAACTACGACATATCAGCCTATCATCATTGAAAGAAGCCTTCTACATCGGTTTTATTCGACTGCTCCCGGCCGAGTAGAACATTGGTTGTGCTCGATAAACGCATCTTAATCGGCTGCATATCAGGTAAGCGGGCAGCTTCGTAACAGTTTCTTCTGCGCACTTCTAGCGCGATGATTTAAATGCTAAAGTGATCCCTCTTTCACACGAGCTACGGCGGCCCTGCAATTTCCTCCTCACCAAGGCGCTGATGCGGGCCCGGGCCCGTGAGCTTTCGAAACTGTTGCGTTCCTTACGCAAGTAAAGCGGGGCCCTCCGGGTACGTGTTCCGCGCAGCGCGACTCTGACTGCGAACTGCGGTGTTGGACATCGGCGTGCAGTGCCGCGGCGTGCTCTCATCGTCTCGCATTGAAACCGAATCGAGTCGAATTCAATGATTGCGGTGGGGATCGATGGATCGATCGTGTCGGATAGAATCGAGAAAAAAGAAGTGTAGGTAAGCTTCGAAGCAAAACCTTTTAACCCTTCCGTTCCGAGTTAAGCAAACACGCGTTGTGGAGTTCTTTTTTTTAGGGAAGCTTCCGTGAGCTACAAATTTCGGAGGAGGTTTATCTCTACAAACGTACAGTGTAAAGGTTCATGTGCACAGTGTGCCCTAATGGAAGAACGGCGTCGGTGTGTTTAAAAAAAAGAAAGGTTGACGATTTGGTGGTGGTGGTAGTGGTTAGAAGAAGAAGGCGCCTAGTTTCTGCAGCTCCAGTTGGGAGCACGGCGCAGCGCCGGTGGAAGGGGGAATAAGAGGAAAGCGGTTAGAAAGGAAAAAAAAAGGATACGTGAGCAGTGGCACAGACGTATTCAGCCCCAACAGCAGTCCGGCAGCAAGACGATTTGGAGCACCTTAGGGACTCTACTGCGGAAGAGCAGCATGCTGTTACTATATTGAGCGAAGCTGGTGGAGGAACATGTTTTATGACGAAGAAAAAGGTTCACGATTTAAGTAATTTAGTAAGGGAGAGCAGCCAGCCTCCTATATTGTGTTTAGAATATCTTGGGAATGCTTTTGAGCACTATAGGAATTGTACTATGGAAGAGCCGTAAGCTGTCCTGGTACCATTGTAATAACATACAGTGAGCCGCCCCGGTTATAGGTCACATATGTGTGTTTAGAAGAAGTTGTTAACAATTTAGAGTAATTGGTACTTTACTATGGCACAGCGAAAGGCCGTCTCGTAGGCCACACAATGAGGCCGGGAAAGGGAAGTTTATTGTACACTTAGCTTGTACGTACGCAAACAAAAAATTAAAAACAAGTAACGACAGTGTTTGAATCTTACAAATGAGCACCAAAATCTGATTGATCACTGGGTATACAAATGTTACAAGTAAAAACAATTAAAATGAATCAAGTTAGTCACATTTTACAGGATAACACTTATGCATGCGTACTAGAGTGGGCGCATGGCTAGTACGGGACAATTGAAAACCTCAGCTGTCCATCTCTCACTCTGAAGAAACGTTTGTGCCATCGTCGAAGGAAGACCTTTTCGCCATGCGTTTTCAGCTGCTGATCTAGGTGATTCCACACAATGAGCCGTATTCTCTGTAGTGCGATATAGGCGCCTCTATGCGGCTTGTGACGTACTTAAGCTTAACAGAGTCGCCACTACAGTAAGTACAAGGTTACTGTAAAGACCAGTCTTGCAAACAGCCCACGTTCTGTTCCCATGCGCGCCGTGCGAAAGTCAAAGAGGCGTTGTACCATATGCCAGACACCCCTCGCCACTGAGCACTGAAACAAAGCATGTTGGGCCGTCTCTCTTTTGCCGCAGTTTGGGCAGCGGTCATTTGGAACGACTCCCCAATCTGCTAACCGATCACGTGTAGGCGATGCCCTCCATCTTCTCAACCAGTCAAAGTCGCGCACGTGGTTAGGTACGTGATTGTAACGCCATCGTTTCCATTTTTTCGTGCCGGATGCTGTTTCTCCCTCTTTGCTCAGCGTGCTACTTGTCACCATTTTGCTTATTGCCTGTGATAAAACATCTTCCAGACTACATGAGCCCATTGATTCTACTG
Organism: Rhipicephalus annulatus; assembly: GCA_013436015.1. Classification (NCBI taxonomy): domain Eukaryota; kingdom Metazoa; phylum Arthropoda; class Arachnida; order Ixodida; family Ixodidae; genus Rhipicephalus; species Rhipicephalus annulatus. Next base: position 28,212 of record WOVY01012906.1, read on the forward strand.
TTCGTTTTAAGCCACTGGCAGCTATGTAAAACTTAAGTGGAATTTCTGCTCGTGGACACTCGGTGACGGTGTCTTCTGAGCTGCGTCGTCGTATGATCTGCGCTTGAAACATTCTTTGGTCGGGTGATCACCTCCACACCTTCTGCAGGCTTCAGTGCACTCTTCCACAGCGTGTCTGTACGCGCTGCACCTATGACAAAAAGATGTTGCACAGGCCACGGCCATGTGGCCTTCATTGTGGCAACGCACACAGACGCGACGCATGCCACGGTACTCCAACATAACGCGGTGGATTGAAATGAAGTTCGGTGCGGGCTTCGCCATTTCAATATTCACCCCTCATGTACCGGTAAGTGTAGACTGACGTCGTGTCAGAGTAACATATGTTATTCTACGTACTTTGCCGAAAGACTGCAAAGCAGAGACGACCGCGTCATTGGGTGAGCACGGCGGCAACCTGTACACACTCAGGAACACACTTGGTGGGCCGACGAATTACACTTGAACATTTTCCTTCTGAAGGACAAAACCTTCACTCACCATGAGTTTGGTGGCTTGTTTCGTTGTCCTCGTTGCTACCAAGAACTTCACAGCGCCGAGGTGTTGCAGGAACAGCACCCCTTCGCTACCGGTCGTCTCTTCGAGACACTCGATGATCTCATCGACGGAGACTGCGGCTTCAGGAACGGTAAACGTGAAACAATGTTCCTTTGGCGGGGTGCATACTGGCCTCGACGCCATCCTCCCAGGGGCCGCAGGGGCCTCAGGGGTCGGCGACTTCTCGGCCGAACCCCCGGGGAATCTGAAAGTGGGTGAGACGCCAAAGGAACGCCGCCGTAACACTGGACGCACGCGCCGGCGAGAGCCGCACTCACACAATTAAACACGAACGCTGACGGAAAAGGTTGAACTGTGTTTAGAGAAAAATTGGCAGACCCCACGTAAAGTGGGAATCGCTGATATGCGAAGCATGCATGAGGAAGCTTGACACATCACTTTAAAATTAAGCACAATACGAGAAGGATGTAAATGATGCCGTATACATGACTTTCGTGCCATGATTATCACGTTATGACGTGTAATTTACCTCATCATCTATTGACGTCACCTGATATTGAATTCGATATATGTTGCAGCCAGTGAAACGGCTGCGAGCACGCTATGAGCGTAGCATGTAGTAATGTTTTACATGACACGAATATCAAGATTATCCCGTTTGAACGTGTCACATACCTTTGTCGTCCATTCACGTCTCGTAATGCCAAAGTTGGTGTATGTGAAGCTAGCGAAACGGTGGCGAGCGCACTTAACATTGACGCGCGCCCACGCTGGGTGCAGCAACGCTACGCCAGCACAACGCGAGCACTCTATTGTCTGACACTAGGTGCGACCAGCGTTTGTCGGCGAGGCCCAGCGGCAACCGGCTCGAAATGTGACATGCTGCATTTCGCGGCGACGACGTTATCTAGACAGCACCGCGTCTGCTTAGCTTCGCGACGGAATGACGCCGGGCGCGCTCAAACGCGCATGCGTCAAAACAACGCACCGCGGCGTGCGCGTGCGAGTATATGCCAGGCCACTTTCCTTCCTCCGTGTGCCAGGACAACGCCTCCTCTAGAAAGGTGCCTGAGGAATGGCTCGCGCTCCAGGCGGAGTTGGCCTGCCTTCAGTTTTAAACAAGCTCCAAGCGATGGCGCTCGCGACCAACACTATCATCACTGCATCGGGCGGTACCAGCTAAACGTTTTTCATCTGCGGCCCATAGGTGCGCGTCAGTCGAGAGTTGTTCGAGACCTGCAACTGTGCACCACTGTTTCGGAGGCTATGCAAAGTGTTGCGTTGTTGCACGGTCCACCACAGGTGACGCTAGCGACCGAGAACATTTTCAAATTGAAGGAGGGAAAGAGTGTGGCAGCTGTTTTTTTTCCTCATGCGGCAGGCATATTTCTAGAGGAGGCGGTGCCCAGGCAAATCGGCGCCTGGCATGGCATCGCCATCGTGACGCGACGAAACTAACGCTGGCGAGCACGCGCGCCGGGTCACGTCGAAGTGTTTTGGCGCCTTGAGTGTGGCACGTAGTCATGTTCTTACATAACACGCATCTCATGATTACCATGTTTGCTCTAATCACATACCTTCACCATCCATTCACGTGACGTACTACCCAATTTGGCATACGCGAAGCTATCGAAACAGCCGGGGGCGCATCATGAGTTTGGCATGTAGTCTTCTTGTTACATGACACGCATGTCATGAGTATCATGTTTGGACGTGTCATTTACATATGTCATCCGTTCGCATCACGTAATACCCAATTCAGTACATATGAAGCTAGCGAAACGGCCGCGAGCGCGTCATGAGTGTGGCAGGTACTCATGTTGTTACATGACACGCGTCCCATGATTATCATGTTCGAACCAGTCATATACCTTCGTCATCTATGCACGTTCCGTAATACCGAATTTGATGTATGTGAAGCTAGCGAAACGGCCGCAGCGCATCATGAGTGTGGCATGTAGTCATGTTGTTACATGACACATACTCATGATTATCATGTTTGCACCAGTCACATACCTTCGTCATCCATTCACGTCCCGTAACACCAAATTTGGTATATGTGAAGCTAACGAAACGACTGCGAGCGTGGCGCGAAGTCATGAATCATTACCTACATGACAAGCATATCATGATTTCCATGTTAGGGTCTGTCACTTGTATTCGCCATGCAGTCATGTCGTACAATTGCAATTTTTGCAACATGTCGTGTGAACGAAACCACCGCAACAGCAGCAAGACTTTCAAATATAAATCATGACATACATGTCATGATAGTCATGTTAAGACTAGTCAATTATGCTCGACATACTGTCATGTTATGCCTTACCAAATTTGGTATTGATACCATAAACGAAACGGCCAGGAGAGGTAAAAGTCGTAGGCGGCTATATAGATAGATACGCTCCAAGTCGCCGATGCTCGCCAAGAAATGCTTCTAATTTAAAATGGTCAACGATTTGGAGTACATTGTACTCTACTATGGGAGAGCTGAAAGCCGTCCCTAACAGATCGCGGGCTCAGTACGATCTGTGTTTAGAAAAAAGGTTTAACGATTTACAGTATTTGGTACTGTACTATGGGAGAGCTGAAAGCCGTCCCCGATACCTTGATGGGGGGGGGGATTAGAAAAAGGGGGTAGCGATTTAGAGTACAGGGTACTCTACTATGGGAGAGCACTGAGCCGTCCCGCTGATGGATCTGTAGCTCCGTATATTGCTACATAGATGTTAACAGTCAGGATCACGTGGCGTTGACGAGCGTACTGAATTGCAAGCTCCAAAAGTGCGCTGGTGACTTTTGTACCTGTATGTCATGTTTCAATTAACTAATGTATTCTCGAGCATGAGCTTGATTGCTGATCAAATGTACTTGACATGAAAATGTGGTCTTTTATGAGGTTATAAGGGTCGTTTTCATTTCACGTTGTCTTATGTAATTGTTGCCTCTAAAAGAATGCATGACCGTAGCAGTCGCCTGTAGCAAGCAACATTATTGGTAGCAACGCTTTTAGGCACGCGAATGACGGTCTGATTCCCCGAATGGAGGGAATAAAAAAAATGGCAGCATACCCACGGAGTTAATGATGGAGAGTGGGGCGAAGAATTCGTCCGTCCATTCGTTCTTGCTTCCGTCCGTCCATGCGTCCGTCAGTGTGACCGTCCATGCGTCCATCAGCCCGTCCGTGCGTGCGTCTGTTCGTGCGTCCGTCCCTGCGTTAGTCCATGCAGCCGCCCCTGCGTCCGTGCATGCGTCCATCCATGCATCTGTCTATGTGTCCGTTCGTCCATCTATTCAACACTCCAAGTACCACAATCGCGCATCTTTTCATCATATATTCCCAATATAGAAGCACCGCCATCCAGCGGACATTCCAAGGACTAAACGAGAGGCGGCACACGCACACTTTCTTACGGCTTACGCTTCGGGTCTACTTCCCACCTTTAACCACCTCGAGTTAATGGTATAGACTAGTTCACTGTATTCATGGCACTGTGGCCCAACGCTCGCTAAACCTTTCTAAAACCAAGGAGGTTACGGCCAGCGAGTATAACGTTGCAACCCTTTCCTGTCAGATACTGCTCAATGTACATGCCAATGACTGCTAATGGGAAATGAGAGGAGAATTCGGCTTTTACTTTCTTACGGCTTACGCTTCGGGTCTACTTCCCACCTTTAACCACCTCGAGTTAATGGTATAGACTAGTTCACTGTATTCATGGCACTGTGGCCCAACGCTCGCTAAACCTTTCTAAAACCAAGGAGGTTACGCCCAGCGAGTATAACGTTGCAACTTTTTCCTGTCAGATACTGCTCAATGTACATGCCAATGACTGCTAATGGGAAATGAGAGGAGAATTCGGCTTTTACTTTCTTACGGCTTGCGCTTCGTGTCTACTTCCCACCATTAACCACCTCGAGTTCATGGTATAGACTAGTTCACTGTATTCATGGCACTGTGGCCCAACGCTCGCTAAACCTTTCTAAAACCAAGGAGGTTACGCCCAGCGAGTATAACGTTGCAACCCTTTCTTGTCAGATAGTGCCCAATGTACATGCCATTGGCTGCTAATGGGGAACGCGAGTCAGGAGCGTTCGGCTTTTAGTTAACGCGCACGCCGCGAACTTTTTATTGTCCAACAAAGTACAGGAGAAATCTCCCATTGGCACCACCTTGCAGGTCAAAATGTAACACCTGTTACACACTGCGACTCGAGGGACGAACGGGTGCCGCTGTGGAAAGCTTCGCCTCTAAAACTTGGGAGTCCCATGAGAGAGAGAGATAGACTTTATTAATTTCCGGCAGATTGCTGGGATGGGCTCCCACCTAGGGGCCAACGGATAGACCGTGTCTCCCGGCAGCTTCCTTGGCCTGCTGGATCGCCCAAAGTTGTTTGCCAAGGCCCGAACCGAGCAGCGCAGTCCGCCAACGCACCCGAAGGTCTTCATTGGAGGCCGCGACCCCAGAATTCCTGACTAATGCTGGACATTCCCATAGGATATGGTCGAGAGTGGCTCTGGAGGTACCGTAATGGCATAGATTAGAACTATAGACGAATAAACTTTTTCTAAACGAGCAAAACTTGCCGTCGGTAGCTTCCTCACGAGACGTTTCCAAAAAGAAACACGTGATCACTGACTACGCGTATTGCCGTGACATATCACAAATCTTGTGATGTCATCAGGCCTCACTGTGGCGTCAATAAACATGCCGCGTCGTATGATGCCATCAGTCTATGACACTGTCGTTTGGTTAGAGAGGCACTAAAGAGCGACTATGACTTGGTATAAATTGACGAACTGCACTCTGAGAACTGTAATGTCATGTGTCTAACTCAACTTCTTCATCAGCGGAGAAAATGAAGGTAGAAGTTTCATTTTTAAATTTCGTGCCGAAATTTCCACGTTCCGCGTGAAAAATTTCGAAACTTACTTTTCGTATTTTCGCGACATTGGCTCGAATATGTTTTCTGAAACTTCATATGCTAGGTTTATGGCACACACAGATGACGATGTATTACACTTTTATCGATTAGAAACTATGCAGGGCCCAGTAGACGCCTTCGAAACCTACGACCTCACAGTGTTTGGTGCGGGAATCTCAGTGAGGCTTCTCCGACCTCATTTTCTTTTCGAGTGTTTTCTCGCTTACCAGGCGTCATGTCGCGGTAAGAGTGGCGTTTTCGGGATTGTAAAAATGTAACTTTACCTCAAACTGTTTTGCTCTTTAGTGTCTCTTCAAAGGGGTCCCGAAACACTTTTTCAGGTAATCATGGAATGAACCCTCTGAAAGAGCTTACTCCCTCACGAATTAAACGGCGCAAAATTTTAAAAATTCGTCCAGTGCGAGTGGAGCTACGAAAATTCGTTGTATGCTGAAATTGCATTCTCTCTTCCCTCGTCCGACTAAAGCGCTGGACGCTAAGCAAGGAGAGATGGCAGGCGCAAAGAAAAACGTCACGCGTGCCTCTTGACCATGAGGATTTTTCCCGTTTTTTTTTTTTCAATGCGCGGCTTGTTCAGTGTGATCTCGCGCGCACGCGTGGACAAGTTGCGGTCTCCCGCGGTAATCTCTGTAACGACCGAGCGCGCCATGTTCAAACCAGGTAATGGCTGATAGATGGGCTATCTACGAGTGATTTTCGAGCGTCTTCCGTCATTCGTCGAGAGAAGAGAAAGGAATGTCTAGCTGACTTCGATAATTTATTGTGAATTCCTGGCTTCGTGCTGTACTATACTATTTGGCTCGCGTGTTGTCGGGAGCCTCTGCTACCGATTGGCAGCGTTTTCTGACCATGCTCAAAAAGTGTTGTAGGGCCCTTTTAAGGAAAAGCAAATCCCGGAGGAAGTGGAACACTACGTGAAATGGTGAAAGCTTGCTTTTACTTCTACGTGACTCTCTGTCGGTCTCACTGTGCTTACGTACGTTTTTTGGTGCCGTCACTGTGACGCCACGAAACAGGCTGTCACACAATGACGTTCATCACGTGACCGTAGTTTGGCCAAGGCAGGCACTATCCCGGAGGAAGCGGTCTCTTTCGGTATCGCTGTGCTTACGCGCGCTTTCCGCAACTGTGAATGGGTGTGAAGTCTGATTGTCTAGCTATTTTGGCTCAAGGTAGGACAGCATAAGCAGTAAATATACGGAATACAATGAACCTGGACGCCGCTTGTCGTAGCTGCGACCACAAAGGAGTGCTAAATCGTCGGGACGTTTCGGGGGCGAAGCTCCTTTAGGTGAGGCCTTGTCTCCCGTCGGTGTTGCAGGCGCTATTTCTCGTATACCTCCCGCTAGACGTGCAGCTATGTGCTCTGTGGAGTGATAGCGAGAAGACAAGGTAGTCAAGTAGCTGTATGTTTCTGGTTTGTTGCCCCACTCACGGTAAAAATAAAGGCGTTGTTAGGACGGCAGCGATATGCAAGGAAGAAAATAAAGTGTGCCAGTAAAAACGATGTCAGGAACAACATATTATTTTGGGCTAGCCAGTCCATCTGTCGAATATGTTGAAGCAACATAAAATAAAAAGGACAAGGAAGAAACACACACAGAGGGCGAGGGTTGTTGGCTGTTCAGCGCTCGTCCTATTCAGTGTGTTCCTTACTTGACCTTGTCCACCATGGTGGAACAGTAGCTGTACGGCCGGTGCCCGGCTAGTGGCGCGAAGGTTGTGGTTCGTTCCCGATCACTGCGGTCACATTTTGGTGGTCACCGCTAAAATGGATAGAGGCCCATGTACTGTGCTATGTGACTGCTATGTTAGTGGAAAGAGAAGAAAGGGAGAGAAGGAGTGACGCGAAGGTGAAGAGGAAGGAAACGGGAAGAGAGGAAAATGTAGAAAGAGATAAATAAAGAACACCAGATGGTCGAACTTTCCGGAGCCTTTCTCCACACCACATCCTCGTAATGGTACTGTGGTTCTTCGACGTGAAACCACGGATTTTGTTTTTTTTTTTCCTTCTCGTTCTCACCTTCCACCCGCTGTTTCATGTTACGTGAATCATGGAGCTCATAACCGAGTAAGCTAATAAGAAAAAAAATAAATGTCCACTCTCCAACGGGGATGACTTATCAGCCTTCCATATGACCTGTCCATGTCAGCGTTGCTACAATGCAGGGCTGTCGGATCGACAAGAACCTACCGACCTATAGCTCCACTCAGAGGAGCTAGTGCGGCTAAGTACGCTGCGCCATCATTCATTGCGATCCTAGAGACGGTATTAATCGGTGAAGCTCGTCGACTCCTTACTTGCTCCCTAACGGGAATGAAGGTGTGTGATGTGGTATCATCTCAGTCAATAAACATTATACTGAAGGCAGCAAAAATAATGAAAAAAACAACGTTATCGCTACAATGGCTTTCGTTAAATATGTATACTTTTATCGGGAATACGGGATCTCAAACTTCCATGACATCGCCGACTAAAAATAAGCATTACGAATGGAGGTATAGAGCTATAGATGCACATACCGAAAGCAAAAGTGCCATTTCGTCCGTCTGCACTTCGTTACAAGTTCAGGAAATTGCAAACAGTGGGGAGGGTGCTTAGTGTGTAAGTACGACAAGCGGAGAAAGCAGTAAGTGTACGGAATACGACGAATGGGGACGCCCCTTGTCGGGTATGCTACCATAAAGAGGTGTTAGATCTCTAGGATGATTTTTTTTTTGAACAGGGGAGTGAAGCGTCGTTTGTAGTGGAGGCGTTGATGCGCGTGGACGCACTGACCATGCTCATATCTGGGATTCGTAATGGGTTGCGTTTAATTTGGCTGCCCATTCGCAATAAGTATGAAGGTGGTTTCACACTAGTCTGGCCTTGGTCGAGCCAAGCATGAACAATCTTTGGACCTAGGTGGACTTGTTTGTTTCTATGTTCTATGTGTTTTTTTGTGTGTGTCGGTTAATTTCTACCTGCCTCTCTGTCTGAGTAACTCCTTCGTTTTGTTTCTGTCTTTTATTCTCTTTTATTTATTTGAACATACTGCAGACTTTTCACGGCCAATGCGGGGGTAGAGACAAGAAGATACATACTAAGCATCGAAAGAAACTACATACCGGAAAAACAAGAAAGAAGATATAATGTCAAAGAGCTCATAATTAAAAATTAACACACTGTATTAAGTTCAAGAATGATTGCACAGTGTTACAGCCCACGATATTGTTGTCTAGTCTATTCCTATGGTTGATAGCTGACGAAAAAAGGAAATATCTTTCCTTTTATGCTCCCTCTTTCACTCCTTCTTTCTTTGTTATGCTTTACTTTCTCCTTCCCTTACTCACCCTGACTCATTTTCCCACTACCTTTCTACACTATCCTATACATGTTAAACTACTATACAATACAAGTATATGCTATGCTGCGCCAGTGTGCTTGGTTAGCTGAGTGGTTAGGACGCTTGTTTAGCATATTGGTGCATAGGTTCGAATCCCACGTCTCTAATAATCTCTGTTTCTTTCGCCCTCTTTGAACTTGTTGTCAAGCTCATTACAGTCATTGCGTCCTCCAGCGGTGTAATTGGCGCACGTGTTCTGTGAGTGCCGCAGAAGGTGAAAAGGAGGACGAAGAGATGATGATGATGATGATGATGATGATGATAATGATAGTCGACGATAGCTCTCTGTTCACTGTAAGAATTGGTAGATCGCTCTGCCGTTGAACGCCACTTGGCATCTGCCGTGGTTGTCAACTGGTTATGGTGTTTGATTGCTGACGCAAAGGTCGCGGGATCGAATTCCGGCCGCAGCGGGTGCATTACGATGCAGGCTAAATGTCACAGGCCTGGGTGACTGGATTTGGGTTCACATTAAAGAACCCCAGACGTTCAAAATTTCTTAAAAGGGTCGTCAAATGGTCGCTTTACAACGACAATGCGGCACCAACGGCAGCCACACATGCGCTAACTGTATCATCAGCCCGAGTGGACCTGCATAGAAGCTTTGCCTATCGAGAAACGCGGAAGTCTATGGCATATCGATCACGCGCAAGAGGCGCGTCTGCCATACGTGATCCGTGTCCCACAAGGACGCTGCTTAATATGACGTCAGAGTTCAAGTTAGCGCTGATTGCGTATGACAAAGACGCTGATGAGCGTCCCAGTCGCACGCACTCGCTAGTACCGAAAAGTTCCGCGTTCCTCGATAGGCAAAGAATTACTTACGATGACGTCACCTAGTTAGTGCGTGTGGACGCCGGTGGCTTCGCATTGTCGCTTTAGAGCGAGCGTTTCACGACCCCTTTAAGCTCTCCACCAGAACGTTCCTCATCGTAATATAGTGGCCTTGGAAGGTGAAACCCCCACTGTTATCATTATTATAAATCACGGCATATCCACGAAGTGAATGATGATGAGTAGGCGAATAAGTGGTGTCACTCGGTGTTACCGTTAATCACCCGTGTCGTTGACCACTCACGCATGTAAATCGGTGACAACGTGGTGTACGGTTATATGCAATGTCTACTTGTCATAACAGGTATGTTGTGTTGATCAGTAACGTTGAAAGATGGGCGAGCTGGTGATGGCTTATGTTAACTTATGAAGCAGCGCACGAACACGAGTAGAAAAAGGAACGAAGCAGCGGTGTGGTGTTCCTTTCGTTCCTTTTGTGCTTGTCTCCGTGCGCTGCTTGATAAGTAGACATGTTGCGTTGATTTGTGAATTCCCCTGTAGCTTCATTCACTATTTCGTGGTATCATATGTAGCCTGAAGTTGGCAAGAGATGAGGTCTGGGCACCTTCCCTTGGTGGTTTTTGGTGGTCACATGAAATACTTCGTAGAGCATCTCTACGCGTCATATACTGCACGAGCCTGTCGTTGTCCGCCATAATCATCGTCATCAACGTGTCGTCATGGCGAATAGTGGGTACCTTGCATGTGCTGTGCATTGATGGCACAAAGAGAATGTGCGGTCCAGAACGCTATTGTTATTTCTTCATCGTCATCAGCGTCATCGTTACTAGCGGCGGGACGGCGCACAGCGCCAACGGGTGAGCCTCGGCCATAAGTGGCTTCGGCCCTAAAATAAATGGGAAGTTATCCCTATTCCCTTCTTGTTTCCGTTTCTTGCCTAAAAGATTTAACAGAGGGGCCCTTGAAGCTTGAAGTAACGCCGTTGTCATTCCTGCAAAACTCAGCATGTGCGCTCCACAGTAAGCGGGTCCAAGCAGCTCCTAGAGTAGCACGGCCATGTATATACATTGTAGTATAGCTGTAGGCGACCGACCACAGTCCACCGTATTTCTATTTTTCTCTGCTCGAGCCCCGTGTCCACTGAATTCATTACATAGCGGTGGGGTGAGAAAGGGAAGAGAGGGAGAGAGGGAGTGATGTTAAGAAGAAGAAGAAGGGAAGAAAAAAAAGAGGGAAATCTAAAAAGAGATAAAGATTGAAATAATAAAAGAAGAAGAGTAAGTTAATTGTACAAAGAGATCAAGAGAGACAAAAAAATGAAAAATGAAGAAAGTGCTCAATCGGTGTTTCCCGTGTGGTCGCACTTGCTTTAATTTTTTTAAGCTCACAGATTCTTGGCCAATCATCCGGGGTGGGTGTGAGCCAAAAAACTTAGCATCTACGTCTACATCTACATCTATACTTGCATGCTAGCTCCGCTGCTTGCTCAGATATTGTGGGCGTGAAACCAGCCGTAACTTTTTTGTGTGCTCTGTATTATTAAACTTGTAGTACTAAACAGCTCGAACCTCAATTTGTTAGGAATAGATGGGTTAGGTTAAAAAGAGAGGGGTTGAGGGAGCACTGAAGACGAAGGATTTATGACAAAAATTCAATATCGTATAGATCGCATAGAGAGAGAGAGAGAGAGAGAGAGAGAGAGAGAAAAGGCGAGGTTATCGGCGTGTTTTGCATGAGTTGATCGTTAGTTCTCTATAGCCTGGGCTGCATATAATAAATAAACACGCATAAAGCGAGAAGAACTGCGTTCGATAGAACATACATGTACTGTGGCATCGAACGCTTTGCCGAGATTAGGGAGTGAGAGGTCCGCATCATTAAAAGGGCAGCTGTATGGTAGTCAGTGGCTGCCATTAGAGATGCCTATTAGCGGTTAATACAGGACTGATTGGTGGCATATTGATAAACGAGCCGGAATAAATGGATCCTTGGTACTGAAAAGTTAGTTTTTTTGTTTTTGTATGTTTCGTTACTTCCGTCTCATTTGCTGAGTGGTCAGGGTCACACGTCCGTATAATGAAGCGAACAGATCGCGTGTGGCCTTTGCTTTTGCTGAATCTGATTTATGGCTATGGTAAAGTACCAAGCAGCGGTCTTTTAGCAGCTGTGGTAATTAATTTATTGTATGAGAGTTGAATTAAGGATGCACAGAAATAGATTGCGGTGGAAGAGGGAACACCGCGCCTTGTTTAGCCCGTCAACTTCCCCGTTATCCTCGTCTTGACTTTCTTTATTATTTTCGTCTTGCTAGAAATTTGGATGTTGGCTACCAAAGTCAATGGAGTTATTGCAGCCAGTTATGGTTACAGTGTGTTTACTATATGAAAGACGAAGAGATTGCGTGGAAACGGAAAGCTTTTGAAAGGCGAAAGGAAACGAGAGGAAGTAAGACAGGAAGAGAAAGGCAGAAGGCATAGAGGTTAAAAGGGTGCTGACATAAAACTTCGTGGCCGAGATAACTTTTGGTGTCGATTCCCGTGAACATTCGTACATTAGCTGCAAAATATCAACAACGAATATAGCTTGGAAGGTATTTAAAATAGTTTTGTAGTTTGCGTGAGTGCTCGACTCCATTGTGTCACTGACACCCTCGAAAGGGACCTTTGGGGACCTCCTGCTTCCCTCACACCACCATGCGGCAGTCAATAAAACAAGTTAGGATGACGTCAGAGCTGCCAATTTTCTTTTGCCGTGTTTCTTCCCGCGGTCTATACTTCTCGGCGGCTGGTCGTGAGGGCGTGGCCGTGGCGCACGCTTTCAATGTTTTGTGTCGCTGCAGTCCCACACTGCAGCCCCGTTTCCTCTTCGAAAGGAATTCTTGATGCGGACCGTGCGGAAGTGTCACTGTTCTGCCTGCTGACATGATCGAGAGCTGTACACGCTAGGCGGCGATAGTTGCGCACGGCGGCTTCTCGTTTTTTGGAGCTCTCTCAAACCGAAACTGAAACCGGTCGATAAAAAGGGGCCTGTAATTATTTATCTGTTGCGCGCTGCTGCAAACAATGTGTCGCGTTATGACTAACAGGCCCTGTTATGCCAGCGAGTCCTCGTCAAACGTCCGTGCCTCTGAAAAAGGCAATCTGGGTCAAGGCCAGCCCGCAGTCCGCCTGACGCGAACAACTCAACGGCGTAAACACGCGCGGCGCCTCTCTGGCCCACGTGCAGTGAGTCAGAAGCGCACGTGACAGCGAGCCGGCGTCTTCGTGTCTGGGGGTCTGACGTGGCCCAGCGGCGACCCCATTGGAGGAATCTGCCCTGACGACAAGCGGCGCTTCTGATTGGACATTTTGGTTGGACCCGGTGCAAATAAAAGAAGCCCTGCGGCGTGTCGCGATCGGCGGTCCTATGTGAGAGGAGTCCCCGTGTCGGAGAGCCGACATGTGTGTGAGTCGGCGGTCCTATGTGAGAGGAGTCCCCGTGTCGGAGAGCCGGCATGTGTGTGAGTCGGCGGTCTTAGGCGAAAAGCTGACCTATGTGTTAGAGAGGAGAGCTCGGCTCTTCGAGTCTCTGTCGGCCCCAGTGCCGAAATTGTAACGCCTCTGTATATATGCTGTACATAAACCTTGTTTAACTCACCGTCGTCTCGTCCGCTCGTCTTATCAGCTCTGCGCAGATGCAGTCGCGAGCTGAGAAACATACGCTACCAAACGGCTGGTGACCTTCCCGGCGGAGTTGAAAGCAGTGGCGCCTTCGGGACCGTGTTGGCGTCGCCGTCTTTCGCAACAGTGGAGGTCAGCGGTGGGATTTCGGAGGTGGCTTCGCAACAGTGGTTGGCAGCTGCGGGATCGGCCGGCGTCAGCGACATCGATGCGCTGAGTGCCTGATGTTTTCCCCTCAGTTCACCAGACTAATCTAGCTCAGGTTGTAGTAGTTTAGAGAAGGGCTGTGTGAAGCATTAGAGTGAGCTTTGATCGTTTCAAGCAAAGTCGAAGTGCTTTGAAACCAAAGTTAATGCGGAGGGGGTAAACACGGGAGAGTGAAAAATTGCTTGCGCGTCTTGCTAGTTGACTTATAGTGGGTACGGCAAGTAAATTGTTAACAGGGGCAAACAGCAAGAGGCTAGTGTGAACGATGGAGAACCTTAAAGTGAAGGAACTCATCGAAATTTGTGAGGAACTCGGCATTACTTTGGGCCGTGCGAAACGAAAGCAAGCGATCCTTGAGATCATGAAGGATGAGGGAGTGTCGGCTGAGGAAGTCGATGAGGCCTGGGTGGATATTAAAGCACGCCGTGAGGAGGCTGAAAGGCGAGAAGTAGAAGCTCGCGAAGAAGCTGAAAGGCGCGAAGCTCGCGAACGTGAAGAAGCTGAAAGGCGCGAACGTCGCGAGGAGGCCGAGAGACAGGAGCGTCTCGAGTTGAAACGACTAGAATTGGCAATCCTACAGTGTTCGCAGGCGCCTAGCGTAGCTTCTCCAACAGTTCAGGTCAGCGGTTTTAGAATTCGGGACTAACTGCCACCATTCGTAGTAGGCGAGGACATGGCGAAGTATATATCTCGTCAAGTTTGAACACGTCTGTGAGCGAAACGTTTTGGAGCGGTCTCTTTGGGCGCAGAACCTGTTAGCTCTTCTTCCCGGCGAAGTGTCCGACGCGATAACTTGCTTATCGAGGGAAGCGTTTGAGTGCTATGACGAGGTTAAGGAAGTGCTCTTGAGACGTTATAAGTTGTCACCCGAGGCTTTCAGGCAAAGGTTCCGGTATGCTGAAAAGGGGAATGAGTCACACGTTGACTTCGCGTTTCGTCTTAAGGCCGATTTAATTGAATGGCTCAAGGGCGAAGGTGTGTATGACGACCGCGATAAAGTGGTGGAATGCGTTGCATTGGAGCAATTCTACCGCTGCATCGAGGAGGATGTCAAACTTTGGCTGCAGGACAGACTTGGGGAAGTACAGTTAAACAAGGCAGCTGAGTTAGCTGAGGAGTATTATACTCGCCGAAAGTTGCATAGCAGGGCAGTGCGCGTTGAAAAGGATGAAAGGAAAGAGGGCTTTTCAAGGAAACCTGATCAACGGAAACCCGTTCCGCACCGTAATTTCAAGAAGGACCCGTCTCTTACGAAGGACAGTGTAGGGGAAGGGCAAACAGAAGCGGAGAAATCGAGTGAGGTTTCTACCACACAGGCATTTGAATCGGAAAACAAACGGAAGCCGCTAATCTGCTACAACTGCAAAAAGGAAGGACACATCGCGAGAAACTGTCAGGAAAAGTTTGCCTTCGCAACGATCCGAGAATCAGAAAAAAACATTCGGTTGTTGGAGCCGTATCTCCAAGAAATTAGGGTGAATGAGAAAACGTGCCGAGCACTTAGAGACTCAGCGGCAACCATGGACGTTGTCCATCCTTCATTGGTGTCTCCGGATGACTTCACAGGAGAATGCGCGTGGATCAGGCAGGTCGCCGAGGAGCAGAGTGTTCGCTTACCAATCGCCACGGTTGTCATTAAAGGCCCGTTCGGTGAGCTTCGCACCGAAGCGGCTGTGTCTGCCGCGCTAAATGATCGTTTTCCTTATCTTTTCTCCAACAACTCAGAGCAGCTTCTCAAAGAGCAGGGCAAATCGTTCTTCCCCAACTTAGCGTGCATGGCTCTCACGCGATCGCAAGCGCGGAAGCTATCGCGGCAGCTTGATCTGGTTCAATGCGGTGAACTCTCAAGTGACCTTGTCGGCGGGTCGACGGAACTCCAGAAAGGAAAGTTTCCGCATGAGTCATGTGAGCAGTCACGCGAGCAGCCCATCGCCGAACTGACCGGCGCGGTTTCCGTAGAAAGGGGAGACGACATGGCGCCATTGAGTCAGAGCGAGAGGGTTGCAACGCTCTCGCCTGTAGCGGAAAGTTGGAGCGAGCTGCCGAGAGTTGATCGAGAGACGCTCATTCGAGAGCAGCGTGAGGTTCTCTCGATTGAAGCGCTAGTGGAAAGCCAAATTGAAGCGCTAGTGGAAAGCCAGAAAAACGCGGCAAAAGTGCTGTCGAAGGAGCACTACGAGGAATCGGGGAAGAAGCGTGCTTTTGAAGTAGGGAGTCAGGTAATGCTGCTGCAGCCGTTCAAAAAGAACAAGCTTGAGGTTGATTGGGAAGGGCCCGCCAAAGTATTATCGAAGCCTTGCGATACAAATTATGAAGTGAAATTAGGAAGGCGGCCGAACAAAATTTATCACAGTAACTTGAAAGCGGTCGTAAATCAGCTGTTGAATGCTTCAGAGGAAGAGGAAGCAGAAATTTTTAGTTCTTGTGAGGTAATCAAAGGGGGATCGAAAGTAATCTGGGAACAGTTGAACCTAGAGCCTAGCTTAAGTGAAGGAGGACCTGAGAAAGAGGACCTGAGAAAGATTGGTTCCGAGTTTGGAGACGTGTTTTCGGACCGCCCCGGAAACACGAGGGTGATCGAACACGATATTGAGCTAAGCGGTGAGGAGTCAATCCGTAGCAAGCCGTATCGTTGTTCCCCTGTGCAACGTCGAAAGTGTGAGCCGCTCTTGGTGCCGCATAGGTATCGTCGCCTAAAAGTGGCCGGTTACTGAGGTGGAGCATGTGGCTCCACAGCACAACTTTGACGTTCGCTACAAAAAGGGAAGGCTAAACGCTAATGCAGACGCATTGAGCCGCGCGTTTAGTTAGTACCTTCTCAACCTTTCGGTTTCTCGCTGGCGATTCGGGGCAAAATGTTGACCTCATCACGACCTGGGCTGAGCGCTCTCGTTCGATGTGATCTCAAGGGGCCAACTTTGTGGTATTCTAATTCGTTACGTTGTTGTACGTTGGGAAAAAAATTGAGTTGTCATTTTAAGGGTCTTTTGTCCCACATGTGCCTCTTGATGTAGAGGGAACGAAATTCCGATAGACACTTGACTGGGTATATGTTGTACTATACTTTGTCTGGTGTTCTGTCGGGTGACCGAGGGCACTTGCTTGTGTCGTGTGTTGTTTGTTGTCGAACCGTTCTTAGCAAGTTGCAGAACCATCGACAAGTGCTGAAACCGAAGATGGTCAGAAGAGACGAGCGAAGTTGGCCAGCAAGTTGTGGCGACAAGCCAGTGGAGCTGGGATCCGTCGTCAAAAATGGGATATGTTTCCGGAACAGTCTGGAGCTGTATTCTCCCCATGGCCCTGGAGGCGAACCTGGAGGGACCTGGCGAACGAGCGCACCTGACATCCGAGCCCCGTGGAAGCAGCTCGTCTTTCCGGTGTATTGTCTGGCGGCGGGGGTGCTGTTATGCCAGCGAGTCCTCGTCAAACGTCCGTGCCTCTGAAAAAGGCAATCTGGGTCAAGGCCAGCCCGCAGTCCGCCTGACGCGAACAACTCAACGGCGTAAACACGCGCGGCGCCTCTCTGGCCCACGTGCAGTGAGTCAGCAGCGCACGTGACAGCGAGCCGGCGTCTTCGTGTCTGGGGGTCTGACGTGGCCCAGCGGCGACCCCATTGGAGGAATCTGCCCTGACGACCAGCGGCGCTTCTGATTGGACATTTTGGTTGGACCCGGTGCAAATAAAAGAAGCCCTGCGGCGTGTCGCGATCGGCGGTCCTATGTGAGAGGAGACCCCGTGTCGGAGAGCCGACATGTGTGTGAGTCGGCGGTCCTATGTGAGAGGAGTCCCCGTGTCGGAGAGCCGACATGTGTGTGAGTCGGCGGTCCTATGTGAGAGGAGTCCCCGTGTCGGAGAGCCGACATGTGTGTGAGTCGGCGGTCTTAGGCGAAAAGCGGACCTATGTGGTAGAGAGGAGAGCTCGGCTCTTCGAGTCTCTGTCGGCCCCAGTGCCGAAATCGTAACGCCTCTGTATATATGCTGTGCATAAACCTTGTTTAACTCACCGTCGTCTCGTCCGCTCGTCTTATCAGCTCTGCGCAGAAGCAGTCGCGAGCTGAGAAACATACGCTACCAAACGGCTGGTGACCTTCCCGGCGGAGTTGAAAGCAGTGGCGCCTTCGGGACCGTGTTGGCGTCGCCGTCTTTCGCAACAGCCCCCAGCAACACATTGCAACATAAAAACGGGAGGACCAAGTTTTCGTGTGAGTACTCATTTGACTAAGCTCCTGGTTGGTCACACTACGCTCAGTGATTAGGGAAGGGTAATAGAAGGGTGAAAGGGAGAGAGAGAAAGAAGGAGGAAGATGTAAATGACGAAATGAAAAGAAATGCACTGAATTTACCGACGCTTGCGGAACTGCACCCAAAGTCGCGGGCGTTAGTCCGCCGTCCTCAAAAAGCCCGTGAGGGCTGTCATTGCTTATTTGACCGAGAAGAAATGGGGACGGATTTCATAATTGCAAGCTTTGTAGCGAGGAACTAATTGCCCAAAAACACGAATAGACAGGCATAAGCGCTTGTGCATGTCTCTTTGTTTTTTTGTGCAATAAGTTCCGCACTCTAACGCTTTTAATTACCGTTTACCAACTAGCCCGATGCAACGCTTTGCATTGCATTCCAGCATCACCTGCACGGGAATGCTCATCTGAAGGCTACCATGAGTAGTGTCAGCCTGAAGAATACAAAAACGCATCGCGCTTTCTTCAAAGTGTGCAATAAAACATAGCATGGTGAAAAGGGATGCCCTCTTCCGTTCGCGTTCTTTTCTCGGGTCCCTTAAAAGGCCATCCACCAGGCTCCCAAAATACAAAAAAGAAGAGTGCAATATGTTTTCCTGATATTATTTGTCAATTTTTGCGCACTACTGTGACGTAGACAGTAGTTCCCGTGACGTCTTCAGCGTATACATGCTCTCGATTCGTTGATATACGCGAAATATCACGTGTGATTTGTCTCCTGTGCTGCCTTGCCATGCAGCCGCCCATGCGTTCTTCTTAGTCTCGCATGAATGTCGTGCACAATCAAGCGATCAAACTTTAATTGTTGTGTTTACAAGTGCGATAGGCGTCGATAACAGCGTGCAGCCGAGAAGCGCGAAATCCTGATAAGCTCTAGCGCTCAGTGCTGATATTGTTCACGTGCACTTAAGAACTAAAGGACGAGAAGGATGCATCATGCGGATGAAGGAGAGGAGAAAATCACCCCCTCGTCTTTAAACGCGAGGTGGTGAGTGGCCCTTTAAGGGTCTATGCTAGAGTACCTTGAGCGCCGGAACGGCGCCTCCCTACCGCACAGAAGCGCTTAGGGAAGCAGCACGCGTCATTGATTGGTGGCGTTACTCACTTCGCAACGTTTGCCGAACAGGAATAAGTTTGCCGCCGGCGCCAATCAATGGAGCTATTTGCCGAGGTGAAAGACACATTCTATAATGTCACGCAACAACTCCTTCCTCGAACCGGTCGGTGCTGTCGCAATCTGTTGCCGAATATTTCGTCGAATTGACTGCTATTTCACGAGTAGGTAGGTTCTTGTTTGTGCACTCCGAATGTAGTATCGGTATTGCTGATGTTGTCAACTATCGAACATACGAGACGTATACAACCGGGCGGAGGTATAGGGAAGCTGTACTTTCTATAATCTTACTATTGCTTACCCCACTTATCGTTTACCAGCTACAGTTGAACTGTGTGTATATTGTTACGCATGCCTTGGAAGAAAACGAAGATGGGTGAACATGCTGACTGCCCCAAGCTGGAGGAAGAAAGAAGACGACGAGACTGCGATCATCAACCTGTTGGCCGCTCCGGTGCTTCTCTTCGCGACCAAAATAAACGGCCCCCTTCAGCCGTATACGTCCTGGTCCTCCTTGTGCGTAACAATATGTATACTCTGGCGGTATTCGCCTTCAGTTTCCTTTGGTGACCTTGATGCGCTCGCAAGGAAAGGTAAAAAAAAAAATTGGTCGCGTATCTGCATGCTACACCGCAAATGTCGTCGAAAGACGATAGTCTTGCACCTGGAGAGAGTGAGCAAAACGTTTATTTGATGCTCTGCGCAACAAAATCGGTGAATGGTATTCTGGAGGTGCTGCGTTAGAGTGCCTCGAGCGTGCAGCGGAGACGAACGAGCGCATTAAGTCAAGTCACACATGAGACATGAGCGCTATCTGGCAGTTATCCTGGAAAACAGGGCGCACGCCGCGCGCGCCCGTATCTGAGGTGATAAGGTGCAGAACGCAAGGCGATGGGTAGGTGCCGCCACCGTGTCGTTTTAGCAAAGCGTTGGAAGCATTTGCCGTTACGTACAAGCGTTGCATGGCCAGCGCAGCGTTATAAAGGCTACTATCCTTAAAATTACTTATGTATGCCTTCTCTAGAAAAAAAAACACATACACAATATCGACGTATTGGTATGGTGCCTCAGATATGCGCAATAATTGCTTTGTAATTGAGAATCGCACCAGTATTGATTGATAAGTGTGGTTTAACGTGCCAAAACCACCATATGATTATGAGAGACGCTGTAGTGAAGGGCTCCGGAAATTTTGACAACCTGGGGTTCTTTAACGTGCACCCAAATCTGAGCACACGGGCCTACAACATTTTCGCCTCCATCGGAAATGCAGCCGCCGCCACCGTGATTTGATCCCGTGACCTGCGGGTCAGAAGCCGAGTACCTTAGCTACTACACCATAGCGGCGGGGCAATCACACAAGTATGAACGCTGAACTTGGAGCAATATTGGTGGGCGGTGCGGATGGGGTCGGCTGTTTGGAGAATCGTTTGATCGCTTTGATGCCGTTTAGAGTACCGTTAAGGGTGGACAAACAGACAAACGTACAGACAGACAGACAGACAGACAGACAAAAATTTTCGTTTCGAAGGTCCCCAAGAAAGACCATCGTCTTTAAAAGGAACCTTAATTATGTATGCGCGCAAGTTTATTATCGCGTCCCGTGTATGTGTCAACGACTAAGCTGTGTCACAGAAGAGTTACCGCTCCGTACAAGGAGGAGAAAGAAAGAAAGAAAAAAAGAAAGAAACGAAGAAAGAAAGAAAAAGAAATTGCACCGTATTTGCATGTTATTCTGCAATTGTCGTCGAAGGACGATAATCTTGCGTCTAGGGAGATTGAACAAAACGTTTATTCGATGTTCTGCGCAAGAAAATCTGCGTATGATAATCTTGAGGGGCTGCGTTGAAAGCGGATGTTACATCCGCTTTCTGCCTAGTTCACACTGAAACATCCGCTTTTTACAGCGACCGAAATTCCCCTGCCGCCGAAACGCAGCGTCGTTCGCACTGGACCCGCCCCGCGCCGCCGAACATGCCATCTGCTACGGGGTGAACGCGGGATGGATGCGCTGTCACCCGGTTGTTGTCGCAGCTCGCAAACGCTACTACGCTATCTGGTGGTTTATACTTCGACGATTTTCGTACGCAAGAAGCAAGAAAAGACAGTACTGCTTCCTTTGCTGAAGAGTGGCTGTCTTGTAGCGCACGAAGAGCACGAAGAGTGGCTGTCTTGTAATGCACGAATGCTCAGTGTGAACGCGGAGCGGTAGCGGAGGCGAACGAGTGCACGAAGTCACGTCACACGTGAGACATGAGCGCTATCTGGCAGTTATCCTGGAAAACGAAACGCGCCTCATAGGGGATAAGGTGTAGAACCAACGGCGTTGATAGAACGCAAGGCGACGGGTAGGTGCCACCCCCATGTCATCTTATCAAAGCGTTGGAAACACTTCTCTTCCGTGCAAACGTTACATGGTCAGCGCCGCGTTATAAGCGCTACGGTCCTTAGAATATCCTATGTATGCCTTTTCTAGTAAAAGACGCACGTACAGAATATATACGTGTTGTTATGGTACCTCAGATATGCGCGATAATTGCTTCTTTAATTAACAATCGCACAAGTAGGAACGCTCAACCTTGAGCAACATTGGTGGGCGCTGTTGATTTGGTCGGCCGTTTGAGGTACTTCCTCGAACCGTATAAAGTGCCCGGTACCGTTAAGGGCACTTTTTAAAACTTGGCCTTGCTATTCCGCCATATAAGGGACGGCTTTCAGCTCTCCCGTAGTACAGTACCAAGTACTGTAAATCGTCAACCACTTCTTCTAAACGCACAAACAGACTAATGGACAGACAGACAAAAATTAGCTTGCGAAGGCCTCCAAGAAAGACTATCGTCTAGAAAAGAAAGAAAGAAAGAAAGAGAAATGAACTTTATTTGTGACCAGGTGCGCAATCTCTTTGCCCTGAAATGGCTGACTTCCTCATTCCGGGTAGCCATGGCTAGCCGCTGACGCCCGAGCCTTTTCCACTATAGCCAGAGCTGGTCCTCAGGGTTTACTGACGTCAGCAACGCCTCCCACTGGTCTTCTGGACTTTCTTGTGAAAGAAAGAAACAAAGAAAGAAGGAAAGAAAGAAAGAAGGCGCAGTCATGCATACAAACGAAGTTTAGCGTTGTCAGGAGAGCATCGCTAAACGCGACAACGCGGCACAAAGACAGTCAGCAAACGCGAGAAGCTTCGTCATTAACTTGAGAGCATGGTGGGTTGAGAAAAGCGCCTCCTCCGGACCGCTCTTTTCTCGAAGATCCCGTTGTAGTTAGTCAGCCGCACATTATCATAGCTGGTGGCTTCGAGCAAGCATAATGCTAAGCTCATTTCAGCGAGATCAGCATTTCTCGCTCGAAAGAGCTCTGCCGGGAGCGAGATAGGCAGCTTGCTTTTGGCTCTCTCTGCATTTCACATATTTCTTATTCTTTAAATTATCACTTCTCGGATAACGAAGAGCCGTATGCCTCCGTTCATACAGCGGCATAGCCGTTCATAAATGCGAAGCATTTAACGAACTTCGGTGACTTTGAGCGTATCTATCTATCTATCTATCTATCTATCTATCTATCTATCTATCTATCTATCTATCTATCTATCTATCTATCTATCTATCTATCTATCTATCTATCTATCTATCTATCTATCTATCTATCTATCTATCTATCTATCTATCTATCTATCTATCTATCTATCATTCTATCTATCTATCTATCTATCTATCTATCTATCTATCTATCTATCTATCTATCTATCTATCTATCTATCTATCCGCCTACGACCTTTAGCTCTCCTAGCCGTTTCGGTAACGGTATCGACACCAAACTTGGTATGGCATAACATGACTGACTGTATGCAGAACTTACTTGACTAATCATAACATTAAAGTCATGACATGTATGTCATGAATGTCATGATTTATATTTCATGGTCCTGCAGCTCTTCAGATGGTCTCGTTCACATGGCATGTTGCAGAACTGGTATGGTATGACATGATTGCATGTCGAACACAAGCGAGAGACCTTAGCATGGAAGTCATGACATGCGTGTCATGTAACAACATAACTACGTACATTCCACGCTCATGATGCGCTCGCGGCCGTTTCGCTAGCGTCACATATTCAAATCTGGTATTACGGTACGCGAATGGATGACGAAAGTATGTTACTGGTGCAAACATGATAATAATGAGGTGCGTGTCATGTAACGACATGACTGCATGCTACGCTCATGAGGCGCTCGCGGCCGTTTCGCTAGCTTCACATGTACCATACTCGGTATTACCCGATGCGAACGGACGACGTAGGTGAATGGCACATCCGAACATGATGATCTCGACATGCGTGTCATGTAACAACATGACTAGATCCCACACTCCTTCACATATGACAAATTCGGTATTACGTGATGCCATGGATGACGAAGGTATGTGACTGGTGCAAACATAATAATCATCAGATGCATGTCATGTGAGAACATGACTACATGCCACAGTCAAGGCGCCAATACATTTACACATGACGCAGTGCGCGTGCTCACCGGCGTTCATTTCGTCGTGTCACACCGCCGTTGTCACGGCAGGCTCCGGTCCTGCCGTATACTCAGAAGCGCGCGCCGCGCGGTGTTGCTTTGACGCATGCACGTTTCAGCGCGTCCTGCGTTCCTCCGTCACGAAAAGAGGGAGACGCAGTGTTGTCTGGGAAACGCATCGGCATAAAGTAATGTTACTCTATGGCATCAGCGCGAAATGCAGCATGTCGCATTTCGTGCCGGTTACCGTCGGGCCGCGCCGACGGACGCTGGTCGCGCCTGACGTCAGACATAGGTGCTCGCGTTCTGCTGATGTAGCGTCGCTGTGCCCAGTGTGTGCGCGTGTCAACGCTACGTTGGAGTATATTGGGCCATTCATGATGCGCCCGCGGCCGTTTTGCTAGCTCCACGTTCACCGAATTTCGTGTTAAGTGACGTCAGTAGATGACGAAATATATAACTTGTGCAAACATGATAATACTGACACGCGTGTCATGTAAGAGCATGTCAACATACCACGCTCATAGCGTGCTCGCGGCCGTTTCGCTAGCTCCACATATACTAAATTTGGTATCACGCGACGTGAATAGATGGCGAAGGTAAACGACACATTCAAACATGATAATCATGACACGGAAGTCATGTGCGGCATCATTTACCTCTACTTCGTAACGTCGTACTGATTTTAAAGTGACATATCAACATTTCTCTTTCATGCTTACATTATGGATTCCCACTGTACGTGGAATCTGCCAATTTTTAGGGGCGAAGCTCCTTATAGCGGCACCTGTTCGTCCCTCGTAGCCGTTGTATTTTGTAACCAGTATAACATTTTGACCTCCAAGGTGGTGCCGGCAAGAGATATTTTCCGTGCGTTGTTGAACAATAAAAGATAAGGCTCAATGTACATGCCAATGGCTGCTAAGGGGAAATGAGAGACAGGAGCATTCGGCTTTTAGTTAAACGATTCCCATTAGCAGCCATTGGCATGTACATTGAGCACTATCTGACAAGAAAGGGTTGCTACGTTATACTCGCTGGGTGTAACCTCCTTAGTTTTAGAAAGGTTTAGCGAGCGTTGAGCCGCAGTGCCATGAATACAGTGAACTAGTATATACCATGAACTCGAGGTGGTTCAAGGTGGGAAAGACCCGAAGCGCAAGCCGTAAGAAAGTGTGCGTGTGCCACCTCTAGTTTAGTCCTTGGAATGTCCGCTGGACGGCGGTGCTTCTATATGGGGAATATGTGATAAAAAATGCGAAATTGTGGTATTTGGAGTGTTGAATAGATGGAAGAACGGACACACAGACAGATGCATGGATCGACGCATGAACGGACGCAGGGGTGGGTGCATGGACGAACGCAGGGATGGACGCACGAACAGACGCACGTACGGACGGGCGGATGGACGCATGGACGGTCCCACAGACGGACGCATGGACGGACGGAAGCAAGAGCGAATGTACGGATGAATGCTTTGCCACACTCTCCATCATTCACTCCGTGGATATGCTGCCTTTTTTTTTTCTGTCGTTGGAGCTTTCTTCGCTTGCATGCTCGCAAAGTGGCTGTAGCGTAATTGTGCTGCCGTAATCCCACCTTTCGTGCAGTTAGCATCTATTTCAGATTATACCCGCTATCTTTTAGATTCGGGGCATTTCTTGCTCGCCACCATGTCAGGCGTCCGTATTCCGCACTCACACTACGCATGCGTGACTCTCCTCGTTCCCGCTCACCGACAGCTGCGCGTTATCCTTTCCTCTTCTCTTCTACCACCAACACCACATAGAGGAAATTCTTCTACCAGCCGTTTGCGATCGCTCCCCCACTGCGCATGCGCGTGCCCTTCCTCTTCTTTTTCACACTCCCCCTCTCCTGCCTCGCAACGCCGACTCAGGGAGCATCTGCTAACCTACGCTCACTACTTCCTCTTTTTTAGGGCGTAGCTAGAGGTTCCTGAATATAAACTTGAGGGAACTCGGGCGCTATTTGGGTTGTACATGGTATTGCCTAATCTTCGTACATCTGGCTCCGTGTGTGTTCGTGTGGCTTGAAGCTGTTTTTTGTTCGAAACAAAAAATCAGCAAGTGCTCAGTGGTTGCGCTTCACCACCTTAGCATTTTAGAGTGACCATTTCAAATCGGGTCACGAAGTTTAAAAGGGTTCGTTTTTTTTTCCGAAACAAAACCGAAACACATTAATTTGTGGGGTTTAACGTCCCAAAACCACCATTTGATTATGAGAAAAACCGAAACACAGTAATAAACGAAGCCACAAGTGAAATTCACCGCCCTCAAGCATGAAGACTAGGCAAATACGTGTCTACCCATCATTCCTGTGGTCGCTGAACGATCGCAATGGTATAGTATCCTCTAGTTAATTCTAGAGTACTCTAGACATTCCTGCCCTCGGCGTATCGCAAAGCTGACGCTGGCAGCGTCTGCTAGCGAGTTTCTTGACTCCAAAAACCCATGAAAGGGCCCTGATCTGAAATTCAACTTAGCAACTAGTTTGTTCCAATACGTACGCAACTTATCAGTTAATTGTGGGAGGCGCTCCTCTTGGAAAGCAATGATTGATTTTATTGATTTGTGGGGTTTAACGTCCCAAAACCACGCTATGATTATGAGAGACGCCGTAGTGGAGGGCTCCGGAAATTTTGACCACCTGGGGTTCTTTAACGTGCACCCAAATCTGAGCACATGGGCCTACAACATTTGCGCCTCCATTCTTGGAAAGCAAATAGACAAGTTAGTGATGACCCCTAATCAAGCCCCGACAAGCTTGAATGGCCACTAGAACCCTGGAGCCACTGGAGTTACACTGGAGGGGAGAGGGGCTCCACCTACATTAGCCAAGAAGCCAAGAAGCCTCAAGAAGGCGAAAGCCTTAGATGCCACATCGAACGCGAAAAAAGACTGTCTGCGGCGTCAGCACAAGTTACGTCAAATATCATCCATGTGATGTTGTGGCACTATCATGACGTGAAGACAATGTCGCGGATCGCCGAGATTTGTGACGCTGCATCGTGACGTCATCAAGTGACATCGCAGTTTTTTTTCAATGATTGGAAAGTTTCGAACGCACTAATAAACCCGCGTAGAGAGGGGGGGGGGTGTCAAAATGGTTGACAGATAATATAAAGAAAAATATGACTTTGACCTCCTCGTCGTTCTAAGCAAAAGCACGAATGAGATACCTCTTTCTCTATCCCTCTAGGCTGGGAACGATTAACTCCATGAATAGCCAAGTAGTGCTACTTATATCGTGACGCGCGCGACACGAATTTCGTGGTTACGTAATTCATTCCGCGATGTTCTTTCCCAGAGCAGGCTGCATACAATGTCATACCTTGCCGTTGTAGCGACGTTCACGTTCGCTCCGCGACTGTAGTTGTTGGCGACCACTCATGCGTGCATCGAGAAGGTCGCCGCGACTCGCTGCTCGGGGTAAAAACGTTAGCGTGCCCATCATTCCGTTCGTAAAGCACATGTTCGCACGACTTGCCACGGAAACCATTAGTGCTCACACATTAGGGACCGTTGATAACATTCCGGCCGCTGCAGATGTTACAACGAGCGGCCACCTGAACGCGTGCCGGGAATCCAGGATGTTCCAGGCCTTACCCTGCTGGTATAATAGCGTGCACTGTTATCTAAGCGGAAGGGGCCAGTCCAGATGCGAAACGCAGTTTTCGCTTTTCGCACTTGATCATGCCTATGCGTACTCTCATGTGCCTTGCACATGGTTAAGTAAACTTGGCTCAACTCAAGTTATGATTCCACTCAACCCCTGAGCATCTGAGCAATAAGAACACTTTTACGTAGTATGCATAAACACTTTTCTTAATGTGAATAGGTTCCTGGCTGCATTCATATCATGTTTTTTCTTGGCTTTAACAACGCTAAAGATGTCACGGCACCTCGTAAACAGTAAATACTGCACGTTAATAGTTTATTGCGAATTTGCTCACGTAGAGACTTCGTGCTAGAAAGCTTCGCTTCGCTGTCATGATTACACATGCCACGGCACCTCGCTGCAGCTCACGTGAAAGCAGAGTATTCTTACCAAGAAACTTTAATACCACTGCGAGAACAGAGGTTAAAAATAGCACTGCCGTTGCGAATATGTGCGGGGAGCTTAGCAATGGAACCATTCTCTACACAGGAATTGAGAGAAACTCGGGACTTGTCGCACTAAAAGCGTGTAGTGGTGCGAAAGTAAAATCGAAAGAGCTAACGAAAAGCCTAATCCTCAACAGCGCACCCACTGTCTCAGAATTGTTTCACTGCACCCAAGAAACGCTTCTTTGGATAGGCGGATAGTTGCGCATCAACTCGACCAATTGCAGACTCGATCCGTCATAAAACAAAGCTATAGCTAACAATGGTGGGCCGTTGATATCACGATTGTTCACAGACGATGTCGACGCGTATAGTACTTGGACGGTACTATACAGCCGTGACTCTGTTTTGTCTGTTTTGGCGCTTAGTGTCGTCACATTGTGTTGTTGTCTTTCACTCTTTTACACTCCCTTTACGCTTCCCAAGTACGGCGTAGGAAATTTACCCGCCACGGCTATGTAGTGGCTATGATGCTCTACAGATAACACAAATGTCGTGGGATCGAATTCCAGCCGTGGCAGCCATGTTTTATTGGAGGCGCTACGGTCGATGCTCGTGTAGTACTTCGATTTTGAGCCAGTAAAAGAACACCAGACAGTCGAAATCTCCGGGAGCCCTCCACGTAATCATGTCGTGACTTAGGGACGTAAAACCCCAACAATTAACATTTTCGTGAATAATAATAATAATAATAATAATAATAATAATAATAATAATAATAATAATAATAATAATAATAATAATAATAATAATAATAATAATAATAATAATAATAATAATAATAATAATAATAATAATAATAATATATATATTATTATTATTATTATTATTATTATTATTATTATTATTATTATTATTATTATTATTATTCTGCAGCAAAGTGGAGACTTTCTCCGTGTCTTTCCTCTATCTTTTGCTGTATTTCTTCTTGCAAGAATTATAGAGTCTTGGTTTCGCCGTGTCGTGCCCTCAGCTTCAACACCGCTGCCCGGTTTATCGCTGTTGCAGCGACGTACGGACGACAATCGCGCCATGCCGGAAACTTGCACTCGGAACGACTCTTGAATGCAGCCATCTGAATAAACAAAGAAAAGCGCTAAACCTGTTGCTTAACACACTCGGGGTGTTTAATGCGCGAGAAAGAAGTTCGTACCTACTACCGAGTAATTAAACGGCGGCCGGCTCGAGGGTAAGCAGTGCTCCTACGCTCTTTGTAATAAGCTGCAGCTGCGATGTGGATTCACCGGTGTCGTCGCAAATATAGTCACTACAAAAGACGTTCGCTTCATACGTGTACGTACGCATACGCGTGTGGTATATACGCTATCGTTTCGGTTATACCGCCGACCTGCAGGTGCGGGGATCGAGCAGTCCACGCTCTGTTCAGACGATGCTGTCCTTAACTAAGACAGTCGGCATTGTAAAGAGCGTCTGCGTTGCCCTGGAAGTGACGCATTCCCTTCCTGGTAGCTAACCCACATAGATTTCCTTTTTTCGCAAGGGCTTTGGCTGCTACGTTAGCTAATGATATGTCCAGCTTCAGAATTGGCTAAAACGTTTTGTGAACGATGCGAGTGTACGTTCTGTTCTGGATTCGAAATCCGTCTATTGTGAAAGTGTGGTAATAGGGACTGTCGGGCCGATGGGCCCTTATCTTCAGCACGCACGATGGAGGCAAGGCGAGGAGAGCACGTGTACATTGCACATGCGTGGGACGAGCGTCAGCATCCAAAAAAGCCACAGGTGGCGGAAATCTAGGGGTATTTAAGAAGCGGTGCGCGACGAGCCCGAGGGCTTTTCGGTGACAGGCGAGCGATGGGATGCGGCGTCGGTCGCGCTAGGCGCGAAAGGTGTTCCTTCCGCGCGTGCTACAGAGGCGGGACCTCGCCTGTTTTGGGGGCGTCGGCTATAAGGCGAGCCGATGGCCCGTATAGTCTACGGCGAGTTGCGTGTGAGTGTTATGTCTTGCTGTTATGTTTCGTACTGGCTTTCGTGCCGTTGTTTTCCTGCGTATGTCCCATTGACCGCCAGTCAGCGGGGATTGTTTGTTCCGGGTTTTTCGGTATTCCTTTGTGCGTCAGTGTCGTGTTGAGCCGGTTCAAAAGGCTGTTAGGGAATATTTTGAATCGTTCATTAAAGATGGTTCTCATTCCCTGCGTTGCTGGCTCGGGCACTGCGAATTTCGGCTAACTGACCCCCCCCCCCCCCTGAGCGGAGGAGGAGCCTTCAGGACTGAGGGGGCAGCGGCGAAAGCGTTAGTTCCAGAGCACATATTTGAGGGGCGAAGCTCCTTAGGGTGTGCGTCTGTCCTTCCTCCGTTGGTGTACGTAGTCACCAGTGCTAGTGGGGATGCGAGATGCGAGATGGCGGCACTTGGTGTTCACTAGACGGGCGCACGGATGGGTGGACAGACAGACAAGAAGACGCACGAACGGACGGACAGACGGACCCATGAACGGACGCATGAACAGACGGACGGACGCATGGATGGACGCTCGGATGGTCGCGTGGACGGACGGAAGCACGGACGGGCCGATGAACGCTTCTCCCCACTCATCATCATTCACGCCGTGTTATGCTGCCACTTTGTTTTGTTCCTGCGTTCAGCGGCGTCGCCGTTGGTGTACGCCGTTGTTCCCGATAAAGCGAACGAGGGCGAAAGAGAGGGAATGCGGAGCCTGTCAGTTGAATGAAGCGCTTGTCCTGTGTACTGCGTTCGCCTTACGTAACGTGTCCTTCGCGTTTACAGAATGTTGGGGAGTCTGTCGATATCGCGATCCACTGGTCTCTCTACGCTCGCTTCCGTCACGCGCGCTGGTCCCACGGTCCGAGATCGTGTGCATGCAGGGCTAGCACGCACAGTGCGGCTGGCTTCGATTGCTTAAACGGGGGGCGGTCGGTGTTTCTTTTGGTTCGCGACGACCTCGATGCATTAAGTGGCGTGCGTGGCACTTGAGCGCTGGTTCTTTCTGTGGCACTGTGTAAAGAGTTTATGCACAGCAGAGAGAAAATAACATTTTTTTTGAAATTCGGAAAGCGCAGGAAATAATTTTTGAGATATGTCTAATAACGCAATGTTTCGTGATAGTTCATGCGTTATAGTTGACAAAAATTTTAATAAGACATCAACTTTTTTTTTCAAAGCAAATTTCGCTTCTTTGTCGCTCCGAAGAACGCTACGTTTTTGGTTATCGGGCTCCCTAGCCCAGACTGAAGCTCGAATACCTTAATATGAACGCTAGCAAGCCTTCGCGGTCTCTTCAGAGGTTGAAATGAATGAAAAATGTTTACGCACATATCTTTTCGCGACTACGACATTGAAGTATTTCTTTACTTCTACAAAATTTGTACATATATTTTGCTAGTACGAACGCCCCACTTCAAAAAAAAAAAGTAAATGATGGAAGGCGCCAATGCAGGCCTCCTTGATTGCCTATACTGGCACTTGGTGGACAATATTGGAGCAATCTTCAGCGGATGGGCTGTTATGAACCGGAAAAGACCAATTGCAGTAATTTTTTATAGCTACACGATACTTCCTTTTAGAATAGCTGATCGAATCTCACATTGTGCACAAGGTTACATTAAGAAAAATGACTTCGAGTCAGAAGCCACCACTCGATGTTGTAACTGTGCAGGCTGCCGAAACATAACTTCGCTATATTTTCGTACTGTTGTGCAAACAATTCTCACTAAATGAGCATTTCGGGTATATTCCTCGTCAAGAAGTATTATGCGAAACATAAATTGGACATTTGAAAAATTACTATTTGTGATCCTGCAGCAAACACCCATTTTAAAACTTATCATTGCGGAGTAACGGTAGAAGTACCCGTTCATTACTTTTTTCGGCAACTATCATGGTAACGTGCTACCTTTTTTTGTAGGTAACGCAAGGTGGTAACTCCTTTCATTTTTGTTTAAGTAACGAGTAACGTACATAGCTTTTTTTTATTTGCTAGCGCATACCCCACTGGTGTAATATCAAGCAGCCTGCAAGGAGTAAGTCATGTTTTACATAACATGCATGCCATAATCTACATGTCTACACATGTTCTTTAGGTTGTCTTGCCATCATATCAGGTAATATCAATTTCATTGTACAAGCCAGTGACATGGTCGTTAGCGCAACATGAGCAGGACACGTAAATCACGTTGTACATGCCATGAATGTCATGATCGTCATGTTAGCGACCGTAATAATTGTTATACAGTCATGTCACCCAATTCTGTTCTGTTCTGTTCTGTTTTAACTGTTTTGCTGTGGAGAGGTTGAGGAGCCTATTGCCTCGGCTACTCCATATCACGGAGTTCTGCAGCGAAAAATAAAATAATAATACAGAACGGTACCCAAAAATTAACAATACGGAAAAGGAAAAAAAAACACAATAGCACACTGAAACCCGTTCAAATAACATGCCAATACACAGTTTTCTTCACGCAGTTCACACAGTCACAAACTACTTACACGCACACCTTACTACTCTAATGCCAGTATATACATGACCACACTTTACATAATACCCATTTCTGGCTGTCAGTCATAGGCGCTTGTCCAGTCCGGTCTCCACTAAAAAGTCTGTCAGGAAGATTATTGCCCTTTTCTGAAGATGCATCTCAGGCCATGGTCCAAGTAGTTTCTTTATTGTGAGGGGCCGTCTGTCCAAACTTGCTAATTTGTTCTTTAATTTTTCTCTTTCCTTCGCGTATTTAACGCACTCCAAAAGAATATGGCGAACATTTTCTTCTGCATGACCACAATGGCATTCCGGTGAGTTGGATCGATGTATCTTGTGCAGGAAGCTGTTTGTGTATGCTACTTCCAATCTAAGTCGGTGGATCAATGTCTCTAGGTGTCGTGGAAGGTCTGTCGCTATGGAAAATTTTCTGTGTGGATCAACTTCATAAAGTACCGTTTCCTTTGATTTAGGGCTCTCAAACCACTTATCCATCGAACAATGGTTAGCTCCTTGCGATATAAAATGTCGAATATCCGTCCCAGATATAGGGATTGTGCAATCCCGTCCTTCCTTCCAAATTTGAAACATATCAAGCTAGCCAAACGGTCACGTACGCAGCATGCACATGACATATATGTCATGTTACAGGACGTGTACGTCATGATTTCCACATTAATACATGTATGTTATGTTAGTGATGCACAAATGTCCGATAGGAACCGATTTTGGTATATTCAAGTAAATGGAATGGCTGCTAGAGTACGATGACCATGCCATATAAACAACGTAGTTCATGACAAGCAAGTCATGATTTTAACATGACCTGGTAATATGATCGACATACACTCATATTATGCCACACCAAGTTTGATACAAACCTCATGAATGATATGAACCGGAGAGCACAAAGTCGTAGGCGGCTAAATAGATCGACAGCTACGCTCAAAGTCACTGAAGTTCATTAACAAATGCTTGGCATTGAAGGTATTCTTGCATGATACGGCGTTTCCGATTGATATTGCTCACGACCCGTTCTATTTTCACTGCAGCAATCTTTAAACCTCTATCTGGTGCATGAACCGCAGTTCAAACCTCGTGATTTTTCATAAGGGTGATACGTGAGAAAGTGAAAGTGAGACAAAGTACATGCATTGAAAAAGACTGTCAGAGCCGCGAGCAGTTCTGAAACACCCCGATGCAGATGTGGGTCATGGAAACAACAAATAGGCCCTTTTCGTAATCCACAAGTTCGCTTCCCTGCACTGCAAACTTGCCCAGCTAACGGCAGTACCTGCCGTCCTTTAAGTGGAAATGAGGTCCTAGTTGCACATGTATGCGTTATCCATGTCAGAGCGTAAGCAAACAACGCAGTGCGCTGTTTACTGATGGTTAGCTGGCTTTTCCGTTATGCAAGGTGCATTGCAAAAAAAAAGCCAGCTTTATATTTATCAATACGGTGCATAAGGTCGACAAAAACTACTGAGGAAGCTACATAGCTGTAGCTGCTACACATTAACGTAGTGTATCAATCGAATGAGCTTTAATGACCAGTGTAAAACCGGGAGTCATTTTTGAAATCTTTTTTCTAAGCTTCGCAGTTGATGTTTAAAGAGGCCGAAGTGGGTCTAAATTGTGGCCGCTCCTATAGGCTGCGTGGAAAAATATTCAGATAGTCTGGAGAGGAATGGACTTAGTGGTACGTTATTGAAATTACACCTGAAACGTTCTGGTTCACAGGAAGTCGTTTTCAATATCGTGCATCGTTCGTGAAATATGAGTATCCTTTTTTTTTTCGTGTGCTTCCCGTTCAGCTACAATGGAGCGACCGGCCGCTGTCGAGAGATGGCGCGACATGTTATGTCTAACAAGGCTAGTGCAGTGGTGGCACGCGACGCAGTGGTAGTGATTTATGTGGACGAAATTGAAGGCGTGCAGACACGAGGTTTGTACGCCTGTGAAGTGTTTTTGTTTAATTACTTCTAGGGCAGATTAATCTGGCCCGCCCGATACAACGGGGTCAGCCTCAAATAATAATAATAATAATAATAATAATAATAATAATAATAATAATAATAATAATAATAATAATAATAATAATAATAATAATAATAATAATAATAATAATAATAATAATAATAATAATAATAATAATAATAATAATATTATTATTATTATTATTATTATTATTATCATCATCATCATCATCATCATCACAAATCCTGGGGATGGTCTCCTTCCCGCCGCTTATCTTCCCGCCACTTTTTTTTTTTCAGAAAACACGTGCAATTTTAGCAGTAAGCGTTAAGCACGTCAGGATTTCGCACTTTTCGACTACAAGCTGCTATTTTCGCTTGTGTGGTCGCGAACGCAGAAAAGGACGTGAAAACGGTTTATCGCGCACGATAGTGGCTCGTGACAAGATAGAACGGGCTGTACGGCTGTACGGCAAGGCGCGAGAGGGACAATGCATAAGAGATATCTCTCGTGTATCGACCAATCAGGAGCTTATTTCGTCCTGTCGTCACACGAACAAACGGCTGCCGTCACGAATCGGGCCACTAAGACGGGAACTCCGTGAAAGAAGAACGTGCACCCTTTCTTCTTATTTTCAGAGTTTGTTTAGGGATCGCATATTATTACTGTGCTTATTATTGTTATCCCTCCTTTAGTGATTGCATAGACAGTGTTTGAGCAACTGCTTCCAGAGAAGCATGACGTATAACCACCTACACTTAGAAAAGGAATGACGAGAGAATTACGGAGCCACCTTCGTCGATTTTTCGAAGTCAGTGAACTTCAATGAAATTCGCTGGGTACGCTCTTTTGCCCATTTCGGTAATTTATGCCAAATGACGAGCTTGAGAGATGCGCTGATTGTTTGCAAATGAATTTTAAAGATTGCCCCGAAAAGCTCACCTTGCTTGCCAGAATTTTCGGCAACACTGTCTCTGTGACGTCCTGTTTGGCATATCAACCGAAGTGACGCAGCCGATGGCATCCCTACTTTGGCCGCCACAGCGTTTATTGTTGATTGATTGATTGATATGTGGGGTTTAACGTCCCAAAACCATGATATGATTATGAAAGACGCCGTAGTGGAGTGCTCCGGAAATTTAGACCACCTGGGGTTCTTTAACGTGCACCCAAATCTGAGCACACGGGCCTACAACATTTCCGCCTCTACCGGAAATGCAGCCGCCGCAGCCGGGATTTGAACCCGCGACCTGCTGGTCAGCAGCCGAGTACCTTAGCCACTAGACCACCGCGGCGGGGCACACAGCGTTTATTGTGCTAGCCACAAGGTGACGGCGGCGGTGTTTGGCACGTGTATGTCACGAAAAAGATTTCTTCCTTCCTATGTGGTGTTTGGCCGGTGCATCGCTGGTCTGGCTTTCCAAGTTTTCACACTTCGCTTCTGCGGAACCAGTATATACGGCCTTCGGTTCTTACCAAATAGTACATCATGCGCAGACAGGGCACCCGGTTGGGTTTAAGTTTCGGGTTTCCACGTTTTTGCTTATTAAAAATTATTTTCAAATATACGGAGCATATCAGATATTGGGCTCGTGACAACAGTGTCTCAGGAGCTAGAAACACCATTACCTTGACATGGTCAAAAAATCGCTGGAGTTGGACTTTAAGGGTCAAAGGTTCTTTCATTATTTTCTTCGTGTAAGCGGGTGCGGCGTGTGTGGAAGCGATATAAATAGCGGTCGCCTATTAATTATCGCACCGTCCACCGTTATGCGACACAACATCGAGCGAACATAAAGAAGTGACTCTTTCGGCGCGACAACACCGGCTGAGTCGCCGGAGGCGCCATAAGCGAGCTGCAAGAACACGCCGTGTCTGCTTCGGGTTTGCCTGAACGAACACGCGAAACACGGCCGCCGTTCCGCTGTGCGAAGCCGCGCCATTCGCGGTTTATCATCGCCCGCAAGTCCGTCGTATTGGCGCACGAAAACGTGTACACTACGCAGTAAGCACGGAAAGCCAGCGAGCGTGGCGGGGCTCTGCAGAGTGAGGCGGAACAATGCGAGCGTGCGATCGAGCGAGCGAGTGAGCCATCCCTGGCGGTGGCGTCTCGCATCATTTTGCAGAGCACAGCCCCTCCTTCACACCCCCCCCCCCTCTTTCTCTGTCTGTTCCGCCCTCGTTGCCATGAACGAAGTCCGACCATACTTACGGTATTTTCTTTTACGAATAAGCGTTCTTAGTCTATTCGCTGACGTCGGCATGTAGCAGTATTAGCATTAGTAAAAGCTGTCCTAGTACTACTACTGCTACTACTACTACTACTACTACTACTAGTAATAATATTAGTAGTAGTAGTAGTAGTAGTAGTACAGCTTTTACTAATGCTAATACTGCTACATGCCGACGTCAGCGAATAGTAGTAGTAGTAGTAGAAGTAGTAGTAATAGTAGTAGTAGGCAAGTCATGTAAACACAGGGAGAGAGAAAATTTGGTAAGCAAGTAACTAGAACGAAAGGCTGTTGCTCACGTTTGAACAGCTATTTATGATGGTGATGGTGATGATGATGATGCTAAACGCCAACGATGATGATAAAGATGTTCGAAATAGCGATGCTGAAAGTAACAAGACAGCACACAATAAAGACTCAGTATACTCTTCATGTCGCCGTTTCTAACTTCATTCGCCTTCGTCTGCCCCAGTCCCCTTTGCATCAATTTAGCTGTCGTTTTTTGCTGCTGGTCGAGCTTGCCTTAATGCTGATAATGAACGATGATGATAATGCTCGAATGACAATCATGATGATAAAAGGTAATGATCATGCTGAAGTAGTTGTTGCTGATGATGATGATGATGATGACAATGCACGTGATTTCACTACATGCACTTGCGTGCCTGCAGCTTCGTTGCCCCACGGTGATCATGGCGCGGAATTGGCAGAATTCGTTTTTTTTTGTCTCTACATTCTCTTTCTTTTTGATTCCGTTCGAAATGACGTTCTAGGCGACAAGACAAGACCTTAGCCTTTGCGAATGCAGTTTGTGAGAAACATTTTGAAATTGGTACAGTGCGGTATGGTGTGATCGAAACTTTAGGAACAGAGTGATCGCGAAAAAAATACGCGAGTTGTTCGCGACGAAATGAAGCGCTGCTTCATTTCGTCCGCAAAAGAAAGCCGTGGGGCGTTTCTTGCGTAAGTCACAGGCACCGAAACATGTTAGAGCCACGATAAAAACCAAACTTTATTTGCGCAAGGTTCGTCGTTTAGTATAAAATGTGTATAGAATGAGTTTACCCTGTAATTGGTGACCTTAAGGTTTCCGGTCTACAGTGATCTTGCCTTCATCCCCGCCCTGCTCCCCCTCCCCATCTGCTGATGCTTTCTTAAGTTGAGAGCGTCTCAAGCTTGCTCTGCACATCGCGTCTTCCTGACCTTGGTTATCCAGCGGCACTTTAGGCAAATGTTTCTACGCGTGTGTTCACAAGTGCGTGCACTCCAAGGAAGGCTCTTAAGGCAGGCTTGACCAGATGTAACAAAAATAAAAAGAGCACAAAACAGCAACAAAGCCCTTGTGGTGGCTCTGCCAAGGTCATCCTCGCTGAGGCACTCGCACCGAATCATTCACCCGTATCGGAGTGTGCACCACCGCACATAGATATATACCCAAGGGTTGGGGCACCTCGAATCAAACATTCCATGACATACGAGCGTCGCAAGGACTCGCTAAATGAAGGGTACAACTTCACAAGTGTAGCAACAAAGTTTGTAACCGGTGGAAGCTCTTCTTCACTACCCCTCCCCCCATTCTATTTATTTTACATACTGCCGTCTCCAATGACGACTTTTGCAGGAGGGCGACCAAACATACAAGACACTATTACATTGAAAAGGTGACAATGTATGACTTCAGTATGTCCCCTTCCCTAATCCCCCAGTTTAGGGTAGCCAACCCGATGTCTTTATGGTTAACCTCCCCGCCTTCTCTCCCCTTCCTTCCTTCCTTCCTTCCTTCCTTCCTTCCTTCCTTCCTTCCTTCCTTCCTTCCTTCCTTCCTTCCTTCCTTCCTTCCTTCCTTATGACTTCTTAACGGAGCGTTAGCGAGCTAAGCTTAATGTTAAGCCTAACCTGTCTGCTAGAAAACAAAAATGCACCCCAGCTCGCATTTTCTTCTTTTCTCTTTCGCACGTATATTTCGCTCGTCGCTTTCTTTACCATCTTTATTCCCCATTCTCCCTTCCCTTAGTGCTGGGTAGCAAACCGGATGCTCCAATTTCTGGTTAACCTACCTGCCTTTCTCTCATTTTACTCTCTCTCTCCCTCTGTTCGTTTTTGCAGTATGTAGACCACGCACCCCCTTCTCTTTTTTTTCCACATCTTCCCCTTGTCTGTCGATGCTCATTTATGTTGTAGGAGTTATCTTGCTCATAGTAATGGGTGTGGCAAACTTACACTGCTTATCGCAATCGACTGCCGAAGTTTACGAGCTTGATTTTGTGTGCTTCGCGAAGTAGGACCCACGACACTCGGTGGTATGGTAGCGAATGATTTATTGTACTGCTGCAAGTTTGTTACTTCATATCAAAATTACGATTTATCAAGGGGGGGACACATCACATTTCTAACGCTCACTCACTCACTCACCAACCAATCAATTAGCAGGTCAATCAATCAATCAAAAGTCAATCAATTATCAGTCAATCAAAATTTCACTTAGTTACGCGAATGAACCGATACGCGAATGAACCGATACGCGAATCGATACGCGAATGAACCGAGCTTATCATTGCCGAATCAAGTTAATCGATCCCTCAAAAAGTGCTTATTCGTTCTATGCTCGTGAGAGCATCTGCTGAAGTATTAATGACTTCGCATAGACCAAAGCGTTTGACGGCCATTCATCTATCATAATCCCCGTAAAAATCATTAGCGGAGTTCGCTTCCCCGAAGGCACATGTTCGAGTAGTCGTACAATTTTAGCTCGGTATAGGTTCGCATTGCTTCTGGGTCATCGGGAAATCAGCATCTCATTATGGAGATGGAGGAACATGCCCGACATACGCTGTGTCTAACAAAAGGTCTTTCCTGCAAGCCATGTATCCACCGCTGGAAGCAGCTGCCTTAGGCCAAAACGTCGATACGTTTTTCGTCGATTTTGCCTAAAAGAGTGTTCGATTTTCCTCCCGCTCTTCTGCGTGTCTCACAGTGGGGCGCTGCAATAATTTTCCGCCACGCGTTTTCTCTGTGTGCGTAGTGTGTGTTTTTTGTGAGTGTTTTGTGTATTTTTTGTGTTCCCAGGAGGACGTGCTGTTGTGCATGGCCAGACCCACACAGCCATATTGAATTTGTTAAAGGAAAGCGCATTAACGCTGCTTTTATAGACGTTTTTCTTTTTGACTACTTAAATTGTGTTTACGTCTGTGTTCATTGTTTCTTTTCTTTCCTCTTTTCTCCCCTCTTCCTTTATTCTGATTTCCCATTTTCCAAAGAAGCAGAAAGGTGTGTTGCCCCTCTAGGTGTCAGTTGTCAACCCTACTTTATCTCGGTGTTTTACTGTTTACTGTGCACCTAAATCAAATAAATAATAATTATAATTTTGCTGTATCTGCACGTCTTTCGCTGCGTCACCTCTCTACTGCGCTGGTTTGCCAAACTATAGAAATTTTCCTCTCGTTCATATTGCGCGGAGTGTGCACCTCAATTGTGCACTCTTTTTGAGGCAATACTCGTGATTGTTCCGTCTGTAATGCGATTTTTTCGTACTAGCTTGATATGTCATATTATTGCGTCTCAACTCTCTAACACGAAATAATTGATTGATTTGTGGGGTTTAACGTCCCGAAACCACCATATGATTATGAGAGACGCTGTAGTGGAGGGCTCCGGAAATTTCGACCACCTGGGGTTCTTTAACGTGCACCCAAAATCTGAGTACACGGGCCTACAACACGAAATAATTAACCCCAAGAACTATTATACATGACATCTCTAACAAATGCTGTGGACAGAAGAACAACGCGACTTGTGTGATGATCATGACAGACAAGCAAAAAAATACCCTGGCAGATTGCGTTCAGTGAGCTACACAGTGAGATATAAATGAATTTCCACCTTTATCATCGTTATAAGAAAATATTATACACGTTTGAAGTTGCAAGTGCCGTGTAAGGATGTTTCACATTGGCGTGATAGCGTTTTAATATATTCGGATGACTGTTTCTCGTTGCACTTAATAAGCACAACTGTGGTATGTGCTTATCTTCTGTCAATTACTATTTTACTGCCTCCCTTAGCATTGATAGCTCCTTTCCCGGATGGTGCGCTCTGGCTGCCCGACTGTATCTAGAATATATAGCACGTTTTGTCTCTTAATCTTCGTCGCTAAGTAAGCTGATGGCGCAGGGATCGGCACTGAACTTTCTCTCACACCGTCCTTAAATAGAGGTTTAAAATCAAACCCATTGCACACCCACCGACTGCAGTGTGAAACGACACACACACACACACACACACACACACACACACACACACACACACACACACACACACACACACACCACACACACACACACACACACACACACACACACGCACGCACGCACGCACGCACGCACGCACGCACGCACGCACACACACACATACACACACACGCACGCACGCGAACACACACACACACACACATACATATATATATATATATATATATATATATATATATATATATATATATATATATATATATATATATATATATATATATATATATATATATATAAAACTGCATTGGCTGCAGGCGATATTTGGCGAAGTATCGACTTATAGCGCTGTGCATACATACGTACCTTTTAAAGAAAAAAAAAATACCACTGCGCTCTCGGCACCGAAAGGCTATGTCGAAAGCACCGATCTTAGGGTCGTTAGCGAGCTAAGCTTAATGTTAAGCCTAACCTGTCTGTTAGAAAAAAAAGAAAAAAACTGGGATGGTCAGGGGCAAGTGCTGTATTTTGCATGCTTTTCTTAAAGCGAGTTTAATGAGCGGAACTGCGCCAGGCTACCAAAAAAAAAATGCCTGACTGTTTGGTCAAGCTTACAGTTAAGTTTAATTTTGAAATCGTGTGCCGCGCGCTGTGCCCCTTCGTCGTATCGGTTCGGTGGTGAAGGTAATTAGATTCACATATATGGATCGTCGCTTATTGAGTTAAGCGAACTAATTGACATGCTCTGGAGCGTATCTAGAGACAATGGCTTCTTGTCGAAGCCGCATTTCGGTGCACCACACGAGTTGTCGTACAATAGACCGTTGTTTTACCTTGTGTTTCTAAATTACAGCTCTTGAAAGGCACATTAGCTCGAGATTTCTCGCATACGGTTACTGTAGTCCAGCAATTAACGTTATTATTTTATATGGACGCTCATTTTCTTAATGATACGCTGACGCAATGCCCTTGTAGCTAGCTTTTTGTTTGTTCGGTTAGTATAAAACAGGTCCATAAATATAGCACAGGTTGCGGGGGGGGGGGAGACAGTGGGTAAACTTTATCGACGGCTATAATAAAGTAGGCTGGAACATGACTCGTTTTTAGAAATTCAGCGTCATCTATAGGATATCGACATCTCTGAAACACTGCTGCTTCTCGGTCGATAAGCATTCTCAGAAATGCAGAATACTAAACAACATTACTGCTCTTTTGGCGAGATCTAGCCAGATTTATAATAGCTCTGAACTATATTTAGGGCTTACATCGCTGCCACTCAATACAAAGTCCTCGAAGAAACAAAAAATCGAATTTCTCTAGAATCACCCGCATTGTTTCAGCATTGCAGTTATAACAGCGCTCGTTTGCCCTCAACACTCCAGCATCGCCGCACCTTTTATTAACGAAGCGATGGTGCCATGTGGTGACGTCGTCAATGACGTAGGTGACGTGGGGTTTTTGTAGCCCTTCATTCACCTTCGGAGCCGCCCAGGGGGATACTCCAGACTTTCGCCTTGGTGTATCCGAGGCAGAAGCGGCACGGACGATATGCGAAATTCAGGAAGTGCGCTACCTCACACGTGCTTCTGGTTCAGATGTCGCGGCGGGCATCGTTATAGACGTGCAGGGCTGGGCAGAGATACTGAGGAAAGTATCGAAATAGAAGTGCGAGAGGTCTAAAATAACGATAGTGAGCTGCATTTGTCTTTGGGGTTACAGGATATTCCGGAGATGCATTTGCGAAAAGACGAAACAATTATGTCGGAATACAGGTACAGGAATATAGATACAGACACCGGATACCCGCAACGGTGGCCTATAGGATAAGGCACTCGGCTGCTGACCTGCAGGTGGCGGAATAGAATACCTATCATGGTGGCCACAGTTTTGATGGAGACGAAAATATTGAGGCATGC
This sequence comes from Rhipicephalus annulatus, assembly GCA_013436015.1. NCBI lineage: Eukaryota > Metazoa > Arthropoda > Arachnida > Ixodida > Ixodidae > Rhipicephalus > Rhipicephalus annulatus. Next base: position 70,580 of record WOVY01012906.1, read on the forward strand.
CTGCTTAGATACAGGTGCACGTTCAAAAAAAAAAAAAACAGGTGGTCGGAATTTCAGAGCCGTTTACTGTGGCGTCTCTCATGATCATATGATGGTTTTAGAGCGTTAAGCCCCAACAATTATATGATACTGGAATGCATATTATTCCGGGGATGGTGATGAATCCAATTTTGTGGATGCTGCGCGGCCCTGTGGACGTGTAAAATAGATCCGGAGAGCGAGTTGTTGAGTGATAACCTTACCGCCATCTCGGCTACTCACGATTTTGGTTACTCATAACCGCCATCTCGGTTACTAATAAGCTTACCATCTCGGTTACCGCTCGTACAGGCACGAAATTCGCAAACGATTTCACTGTTTGCAAATGCCATGCCTATACGTGAGGCTCACTCGTGCAATGACTTACAATGTCCGTCGCCATCTTACGAAGCGAATAACTACGTAGAATTGTGGCAAAGCCAACCTTTTTAATCGCTCACACGTTCTATATTTGTCTTTCGGTGCTTTCGAGTGTTATGCTATCAACGCAGTGTGTTCTCTACAGCTGCACTTCGTCTGCACATCCTTCGTGGTACCAATGGGGACGAGCTACAATTACTCGCCTCGCTTTAAATTGGTTTCAGAATGACGTGCGCAAGTGCTCGCTGATCCCCACGTAACAAATGAGAGAGAGAGAAAGAAAGAAAGAAAAGGAAATAAAGGCATTTGTCTAAGCTTAACACGGCGTACTTAGCGCAAGCTTGAGCTGAGCTCTATCTGGAGGGGCGGGTGGGGTAGAGGTGGGGTGGGAACGAAGCTTCTCTGAGGTGCGTTTTACCCTCTCCCGTTCCTCTTTACCTCTCTCTCACTCCCACTGAAGACTTTATGATTAGAACAGAGTGCAAAGTTCGGTTGGTTAAGAGGTTTGCCTTTCTTCTTGCCTCCATCAACTTTTGTCTCGTCTATGCCGAAAAGTATAAGTGCAAGTGTATATATATATATATATATATATTATATATATATATATATATATATATATATATATATATAAATATGAAAGTAGATGCGCTTTCACATAACAACTGTTTATTGTGCCGACGTTTTCGACAGGAACCCTGTCTTTTCAAGGCATCGACGGCTGTAAATAAAGTAGGCTGAAACATGACTCGTTTGAGAAATTCAGGGTTCCTGTCGAAACGTCGGCACAATAAACAGTTGTTATGTGAAAGCGCATCTACTTTCATATTTATAACCTTGCGGCAACCGAAGTTATTCTTCTGTATATATATATATATATATATATATATATATATATATATATATATATATATATATATATATATATATATATATATATATATATATATATATATTATATATAATGTGATTAGAAGTAGCGCAGCGGCACGTTTCAGCCGGCGACGGTGCGAAGAAAAGATGGCAAAAAATACTCGGGCGATCGCCGCCTGGTTGGTCGCAATGCCGCCACGCACTCTGTTCGTCGAGAATGGAACGTAAATCAGGCCTAAATTGAACCCGCTGCGCCTGCACACGTCTTCCTGCGATGTTAAGCAACGCTCTAAGCCTCGTCCGTCTGAGCGGGCGCAGCGGGGGGGGGGGGGGGGAAGCAGGCTCTTTGGAAGCCTGCGCATTTGCATGTTCCATTACCGGACTCATGGTTGACGGCGTCGTCAGCAGTGACCGAGGTGGGGGAGAGAGAGGAGAGAGGGAAGGAAGCGCCGCTGACTGCTAAATGAAACGATTCCTGTCACTGTAGTGCGCGCCATTGCTCAGGCGGCTCGGTGGTCGGTCGGCGCTAAACAATTTTGCCGAGATGTCACGCTACAATGAAACGCTCGCAGATTTTTCTCGCGTACTTGGGGTGTGAAACATGGCGGTCTTATACGGTATATTGTATCGTCTGCGGCAAAGGATTGATTGATATGTGGGGTTTAACGTCCCAAAACCACCATATCATTATGAGAGACGCCATAGTGGAGGTCTCCGGAAATTTTGACCACCTGGGGTTCTTTAACGTGCACCCAAATCCTGCGGTAAAGGAGGGAGAAACACACAGCATGCTAACTGCTGGGTTCTAATTCAAGGCTTGTGCGAGAAAAGAAAGATATCGAAAAATGGGTATATAATAATTGTTGCATTTTGCCGTTCGAAACGATGATGCCATTAGGAGGGACACCATGGTGGAGAGCTGTGAAAGCTTCGACCACCTAGTGCTCTTTAATGTGAACGTAAATATGAGTGCGCGGGACTCTAGCATCTCGATTCCATCGTGATATAGCCGCCGTGGTTGGGATTCGATCCCGCTACCTTCAGATGAGCACTCGAACACCATAGCCGCTAGACCACTGTGGCGGGTAAAAAGAAAAGACAGCAGTGATTACTGTGGGATTCAGAGCTCGCTGAAACTTTTATATTTTTTAATATAGAATCGCATTCTAGACATTGTCTTCGTAAATTATTTTAGCGAACACTGAGACACGGACAAAGAAAAGAAGGGTACAACACCAGCGCTATACGAACAGTGTGTCAGTGTGCGCTAAAATAAGTTATGATGCACTCATACCATCTAGCTCGTCTTTCAATATTACCTTAGACATTGTCGTCAAATTCCACCTTTCGCTTACTCTAATTGACCCAAAGGCCTGCTACGACCTCTTCTATTGGCTTAACGGCCCACCATAGCAACATGTGACAAGATGGCGGCATTCGACAGTGTCGTTATCACACTCCTTCTGGGCAGCGACACGTACCGTGTGCTTATAGTCTGTGTTTATAGCACCTCATTTTTCCTTCCCATCTACCCTTCTCCAGTTTTATTTAACAGTAACGTGGAGCGGCTGTTAACGCTATAGCGTGGTGGCACGCTTCTCTTATGCTTCTAAATTTGTAGCCTGAAAATAATTAAACAGCTTGCCACCAGGCTTGTGCTGTTGAGGAGGGAGAAGCTACACATAAGGAAGATGATTGGAAGGAAAGGGCCGATTGTAAATGTCTGTTTCATTTGGAGCATGTCGCAACACTTGCACTTGTACAACTCCTATATTTCGTCATTCATTGACATCCCGTAACACTGAATTTGATATATGCGGAGCGAGCAAAACGACCACGATCGCATCAGGAAGAGTCTAATATACTACCCTATTGTAGCGTTGACGCGCGTGCACGCTGGGCACAGTGACGCTATGTTAGCAAAACGCGAACACTCTATAGTCTGATGCCAGTCGCGACTAGCGTCTGGTGGCGCGGCCCGACGGCAACTGGCACGAAAAGCGACATGCTGCATTTCGCGCCGATGCGTTACCAAGGAGGATTTAAAAAATTGCTTTTTCTTTAATCCTCCTTGTGCGTTACCCAGGTGACACTGCGTCTCCCTCTTTTCGTGACGGAGGAATGCTGGACGCGCAGAAACGCGCATGCGTCAAAGCAACGCAGCGCGGCGCGCGCCTTCGAGTATATGGCAGGACCGGCGCCTAGTGACGTGACGAAATGAACGCCAGCGAGTACGCGCACTACGTAACGTCGAAATGTATTGGCGCCTAGACAGTTGGGTCTAGTCATGTTCTCACATGACACGCATCTCATGATTATCATGTTTGCACCAGTCACACACCTTCGTCATCCATTGGCGTTACGTAATACCGAATTTGGCATATGTGAAGCTAGCGAAATGGCCGCGAGCGCATCATGAGCTTGGCATGTAGTCATGTTGTTACATGACACACATGTCGTGGTTATCATGCTTGAATGTGTCATTCACCTATGTCATCCGTTCGCATCCTGTAATACCAAATTTGGTATAAGTGAAGCTAGTGAAACATCTGCTGGTGCATCATGAGCGTGGCATGTAGTCATGTTGTTACATGACACGCAACTCATGATTACCATGTTTGCACCAGTCAGATACCTTGGCCATGCATTCACATACCGTAACACCAAATTTGGTATATATGACGCTAGCGAAACGGCCGCGAGCGCATCATGAGTGTGCCATGTAGTCATGTTCCCGCGTGGCACGCATGTCATGATTTTCGTGTTAGGGTCGGTCGCTTGTGTTCACCATGAAATTATGTCATACCATACCAGTTTTGCAACATGCCGTGGGAACGAAACCACCGCAAAAGCTGCAGGACTATGACATGTAAATCATGTCATTCGTGGCATACGTGACCAGCTTTTCATGTTGTGACTAGTCAGACATGTCCTTCATATATTATGTTATGCCATACCAAGTTTGGTATCGATACCATTATCGAAACGGCCAGGAGAGCTGAAAGTTGTAGGCATCTAGATAGATAGATAGATAGATAGATAGATAGATAGATAGATAGATAGATAGATAGATAGATAGATAGATAGATTCCCTCAACGTCGCCGAAGTTCGCTAAGAAATGCTTCGTATTTAAAAGAAAACATCATTCTTATAAAGCTGGGTTCTCACGTGCTAAACGCCGCTATGAACGCACGCTACGCAGTGCATTCGCGTTTCCTCACTATTTTCTTCGGGGAAGTGGGAATATTGTTTTCCTAAACGCACGTCATCAAACTTCTTTTATTCCAGCACACCATTAAGCACGCCTAATTGTGGTCGGTGTTCATGATTACACCACGTTAGGACTCCTGAATCAAGTTAGTCATAAATGCTTAGCGCAAATTGGTAGCCACACCCGATTGTCACACACTTCGGGTGAGGCCCCGCCGATCCAACATCGACGTGCGGCAGACTCGCAAGCTTCCACTTTACGCTTCGGCCTGCGACGCCTGAAAGGCCTCGAAGTGGCACATTTCAAATTCATTTGCGGGTTGGTCGACCCGTGCGGGGTTGCACGTGTGGTGATGTGTGGGCCTGACCGGCGCACTCATAGAGCAGACACGGAGTTTGATTACACACAAACAAGCATTTAATTGAAACAGGGGCAAAGGCAGGAGATTACAAAAATAACAAAGGAGGAAAAACCCTGATACGCGATGGGAAGAACAACTATGAAACAAACTATGCTCTAAAAGAACACTACAAGAGGTACAGACAAAAGACAAATATGCGGAAAGTTAAACTAATGACATGAATCAAAGGAGATACAAGGCAATAATTACAGAATGCTCATGGTGGCGCTTTTGAATTTAAACGTGCGACGCAGCGCACCCTACAAATATTAAAAAAAGGCTGGTTGAAATAATTTAACAGTTTTAAAGAAAAGTCACAATAAAAAGTTCCATACGGACCAGGCCAGCTCTTGGTGCACGTAGGGGAGTTGACGGGTGCCGCTGAAGATCTCGCCGGCTTGGTAGACGACGATGGTGCCCGGAATTGCAACCGTCTCAATACGTTGCACGGGTCACTTTATGCTCGCCGCCTACGCGAGATTCGCGACACCGACGACCGCACTTGTTGCTGGCTGTACGTCAACTGCCTATTCCGATGCAGTCCAAACCTGTTCAGAGGCGTACACGTGACCCCGTCTCATCTGGGGGTAATTTTCCTTTTTTTAGGCCGCTGGTTCCCCTTTCGGTACAGGTGCAGGGAAGACAAGCCGGCGCCACGCTGTGTCGTTAGTCGCCGGATGTCGTCCCCCGAACACAAAAGCGCCCCTCTTTGGAAGATGGGGCCTGCGGATAATCCGAAAATTGGAGTCGTTTGTGACATAGCCCCCTTCTTAAGAATATTACTCCGTAATATTCAGGAAAATCACAAACGCACAATGTTCGGAAGCTTTCAGTGTTTCGGTCGTCCACCAACGCGTTTCTTTTTTTTCGAGCACCATTTCGCTGACGTGAACACCTGACACACCACACTTTCACGGTCACTATACGATGAAAGTCAGAACTCACGCACAACGTCATGGCACCGCACATGAAAAGACAATGACAAAAATACTGCACACTTCTGGAGTAAGACAGGTAAGCATTCTTTGATGCCACATATAAAAAAAACTACACGCTTTAAGCGGTATTGAAAAATCACTTAATTACACGCAGCTTCCGACAAGGATGGATGAAAAATTATTCGGCATGATCGCCTGCGCGCAGTTCCTGAACTTACTGTCCACTAAAGCGCTCTATTTATTTTAATAAAAAGGAAAGTCTTCAATAACATAGCGTCATGTTTATCACACATGCGTGCCGTGATACACTTCGATTGTATGACCAACCAGTCTCTTAAAATGAAAAGCCGAACTAATAAAATAACAAAATCCCTAAAACAAGGCTTCCCTAACAGAACGGCCAATAGGTTGAAACAAGAGAACATCGTCTACAAACACACAGTCGACAAAAGCAAACCAAAAGATTAACTAAGCTATTAGTCCTCGCATTCATGGAATGCTCCTAAAATCGAAAAACATAAACGAACATTGTTTCAACCAACAAGTCATTTGCCTTTAAGGTTACCTTTGAGTTCCTATGTACGTAACCTTTATACGTGCTCGAGGTGGTCGCGCTCTTGGGGGAGCCATTCGAAGCAGCCGGGGCAGACAAAAGTGTGTACGGCCGCTACACGGGCGCCTGTTTCCCGTTAGTCTACACCTCGGAGGCATGCCTTCATCGACACCGCAATCTACGGAAACGGGTCTCCGAACCACGTCGTGTCCCTCGGCCGAAAGGCGCTGCCTCGCAAGGCGCCCCGCGTTTCGAGCAGGACAATGGAGCGAAGGGGGTTGGCTTTTCCGAGCTCCACGAACAAATGCCTGCCTCACCCCCCTATCTGTCGGGCGGTTTGAAGCATAGGGACCCACTCGACTGGCGAATGCCACAAAATGCAATCGAAGCTTTCGTTGCGTTGATTGCCGTTTGGCAATTCTCGATTTCATGGGTGGATTTACACCTTCGCTTCTCTCTTGTTCTTGCTTTTGCGGCGTCTTTTTCCTTTTGCACGTTGCTCAGTGCTCACTTTCGAGAAGTCCGCTTGCAACATTAGCAGAGCAGAACTTGTCTCGCTTGTCTCTTCGGCTATAATGCCTCTACAGTCGGGATTTTTCGTTAACTTGTGGACACCCTGACTTGCGGGAAGCTTGACTGACGGCTGAGCAATGCAAGCATCTTCCTCAGGGCTGCGCCGCTCGCCCCTGGAAGAACTACTTGCCCCAACATTGCCCAGCTCGCAGTGTGCATCAGCACCCGACTGTGCCCCGCTCCCTGTACAGGGGTCCTCACCTACCGGGCCGGAGGTACTGCGAACTTCACATTTAGCTGCTATGGCGACGCACAAACAGGGTGGCTGTGCCAAGTCCATTACAGATGGCATTTCTGCATTAACAAGACTCTCCAGGCACAGCGCCTCGTCGCCATCACTGAGGCCTTCAGTGGCCTTTGTGGCCACAACGGGACTTTTCAGCAGCTAACATTTTAGGTTCACTCGTGAACCAGATGTTCTCCCCAACAGTACCATTACCTTGGCCGGCTCTCAGTGGTCTGGCACCTACGGGCTCTTTGCCCCTTTTGTGCCTTGCATCCCAGGTCTCAAACATGCGCCATCTACCTTCCATTTTCTGGCGCAGTAGCTGAACATGATCCTGGTAAGACTGCTTGTTCGGGACACGGTCGGTCACGCTACTGGGCGTTCTAGCGGCTAAGCTAAGACCCGACTCCGTCGCACACAGTCCCAGGCGCTCTTTCTCCTTCTGAATTCGGAGCCGGGATTTTTCCCTTTCTTGCTCCATCTCGAATTCCGCGAGTTGTCTGAAATATGCGCGTTCCGCATCACGCTCCTCTTTACGCTTAGAGCGCTCTCTTTCCACGAAATCGCACAATTCTCTGCCCTCAAAGCCAAAACGCCTGCCCTGTTCAATCAGCTCATCAAACTCCGTGCCGTCCATTGTTAAAACAGTTGTCCACCAACAAAACAATAAAAGGACGTCTACATATCACGCTCAGAGCTACGTCAGTCTCTCAGACACCACCACATGGTCGGCCAGTCCTGTCGCGGACGCCAGATAATGTCACACACTTCGTGTGAGGCCCCGCCGATCCAACATCGACGTGCGGCAGACTCGCAAGCTTCCACTTTACGCTTCGGCCTGCGACGCCTGAAAGGCCTCGAAGTGGCACATTTCAAATTTATTTGCGGGTCGGTCGACCCGTGCGGGGTTGCACGTGTGGTGATGTGTGGGCCTGACCGACGCACTCATAGAGCAGACACGGAGTTTGATTACACACAAACAAGCATTTAATTGAAACAGGGGCAAAGGCAGGAGATTCCAAAAATAACAAAGGAGGAAAAACCTTGATACGTGATGGGAAGAACAACTATGAAACAAACTATGCTCTAAAAGAACACTACAAGAGTTACAGACAAAGACAAATATGCGGAAAGTTAAAATAATGACATGAATCAAAGGAGATACAAAGCAATAATTACAGAATGCTCATGGTGGCGCTTTTGAATTTAAACGTGCGACGCAGCGCACCCTACAAATATTAAAAAAGGCTGGTTGAAATAATTTAACAGTTTTAAAAAAAAAGTCACAATAAAAAGTTCCATACGGACCAGGCCAGCTCTTGGTGCACGTAGGGGAGTTGACGGGTGCCGCTGAAGATCTCGCCGGCTTGGTAGACGACGAGGGTGCCCGGAATTGCAGCCGCCTTAATACGTTGCACGGGTCACTTCATGCTCGCCGCCTACGCGAGATTCGCGACACCGACGACCGCACTTGTTGCTGGCTGTACGTCAACTGCCTATTCCGATGCAGTCCAAACCTGTTCAGGGGCGTACACGTGACCCCGTCTCATCTGGGGGTAATTTTCCTTTTTTTAGGCCGCCGGTTCCCCTTTCGGTACAGGTGCAGGGAAGACAAGCCGGCGCCACGCTGGGTCGTTAGTCGCCGGATGTCGTCCCCCGAACACAAAAGCGCCCCTCTTTGGAAGATGGGGCCCGCGGATAATCCGAAAATTGGAGTCGTTTGTGACACCGATCAAAAAAAAAAGGATATCGTTAGTTCTCGTTCGCTTTCTTCCCGCCACTGGTGAAGTTGGTTGTACACTCGAGTGCGTGCGGTGCGTGCGCGGCAACCTTTCAAGGAGTGATGCGCAGAAGAAGACTCTATGCTTGATCAACCGTTTTCAATGCACGGCACAGCGGAAACCAACTTCAGCTTATCTCGATATGACGAAGTCAGAAAATAGGCAATATACTTCTTTATTTCTAAACTTTGTTAAGTAGACATTGGACTTTTTAACTAAAGCCTTGTCGCCCCAGGCTCCTTTCTCTTTTTTTCTTGCATTAGATCAAAGTACCGGAAGCATATTCGACTAATGCGGCAGCACAAGAAACAAGTTTTCCTAAGGCGAAAAAAAAAAGTGAAACAAATCTATATAATCCGTTGACCACGGCTTGATGCTCTACCGGCGATTAAGTCCTCTCAACGCCTCCTCTAGAAATATGCCTGCGACTTGATCCGAAAAGCTTGTCCCCGGCCCACCCCTGTTCTCTCCTCCTCCACTGCCTAAACAGCGTTACAGTGGCTAGAACAGTGTTACAGTGGTTATCCTAGCCCCTGTAACATTGTCAGCGGGAAGCGCTCGCTGCGGCGCCCGCTTTAAACTTTGCCGCCTCTGAGATTAAAGCAATGTGTACTGCCGTCTCTGAGGCAACATGGTTGTGTCTTTGTGATGGCGTCACTTCCGTATCAAGCGGAAGTAGTAGTGTCGGCTGCGAGCGCTCCTTGCGGAGAAAGCCCTGAACTACAAGGAACCTCCCGTCCCTATAAGAAAGCGTGCGATGTCGCAGGCATCTTTCTAGAGGCGTTGGTACTCGTCACTGTGTCACGTGTTAACCCGAAATAAATGCGCGCACAACGCACCGTGGTATGATAAGCGTTCGCAAAAACTGCATAGAACTCAATCACTATTGCCTCGCATTTCAGCAGAACTTTCATTTTATTCCTTTGATCAATCTCAAGGGCACCAGTTAGGTAAAACGTATACGACCTGCAAAAACTATCATTGTCGTGAACGCGTACGTGCCTCAGACACTGGGTGAATTACACTTTCACTGATACACTGAAGACGAGGAACGCAACTGTTCGCTCAACAACCAATAACTGCGAAGGGACGGTGGTGATCCGAAGACCTTGATTTAGTACAACGAACGAACACCAGGGAACGGTAAAGGCAACGGTGTCTGCGAAGAAAACCCGGTGTGATGGGAGACCCACGTCAACGACCCCGTGCTCGTAGATCCCATGAGAGGTGCGAATTCTCAGTGTTTCAGCGCGGGCTTCTGTCTCTGGGGTACGCTTATCCGCGTCGGCTCTCTGATGGTGTGTGGTTTATTTACAACATCCCTGCGCTGAGAATCAACCTATAAACAACCTATAATCTCTGAACTAAAGCCTAGCAAGGGTCTGCAAGCAAAGCAGAAACAACCTAGCTAAAGCCTAGCAAGAACCTATAGCAGCAACCAGATTGAACTTCAGAATCATCCTGTTTTGCTGTTCGAAGTCGTGAACGACTTCGGGGAAGCTTCGCCATTTTTTAACATCACGGATATGCAAGTCTAGTTACATTCAGTTTCAAAAATACATGGTGTTTTGTGGACACGGGGCTGCGAAAAGTGAGATACTTTGTTATATCGAGAACTTTGATATATTGAAGTAATGTGCGTCCAAAAAGAAGGAAACGGGTGTTCTTTGCATTTTCCCCACATCGAGAGGCACCCGTCGTGACCAGGAGTTAAAGCTCGTGCCTTGGAAATTACTAACGAGATATCCTACAGCTAACTTACTACACCTGCAATAAACGTCTTCCTTCAATCGCTACAAAATCAGTATTGCGTGGTGACGTGTCTAGAACAGCTCGCGATGTCTTGTGAAAGGCTTCGGGTTGCCGCCTAATTGGGGCACGGGATCGGGAGGTCCTTTGAATGCACAGAATACAACCTGGTGCCGAGAACATTTCGCGTGCTAGCGAGTGTAGCTTGTCCGCCGAATGTCGTCTTCTGTCATTCTCGTCTCTATTTCAGATAGAAAGCGCTCGATGAGAGATCAAAGAGACGACCTGGAGAACATGCTCCTTACGTCGTCCAACAGTGCGGTATTATCAGTAGGTCTGATTGTAGCTCTTAAAGAAGGTGATCGATAACTTCGTAATATCTGCAAGAAGAAGAAGAAGAAGAAGAAGAAGAAGAAGAAGAAGAAGAAGAAGAAGAAGAAGAAGAAGAATAAGAAGAAGAAGAAGAAGAAGAAGAAGAAGAAGAAGAAGAAGAAGAGAAGAAGAAGAAGAAGAAGAAGAAGAAGAAGAAGAAGAAGAAGAAGAAGAAGAAGAAGAAATAACTTCTGCGCTGCCACTCGCTGTTTCTCCCAGCTCTTGCATTTTCGTTTATTCTATTGCCCCTAAGGGAGATGGGATTGACTGCACTGTACGCGAAACAGTTATAAAGCACAGTGGATGGGCACGGAATATGGTAGACAACGCAGGTATGGACGTATCGCCACAGAAGTTTCAGCTGAAGTTTCGAGAAGTTCTGAAGGCATCTGGCCACTAACAAAGGATTTCCCAGTGCGACAGTCTACTGTGGCACCACATCACTACAATCGATTGAGAAAAAAAAAAAAGAAACAATGAGGGACATACTGACTCCATCGAGTCGTTTTAGGTGAATGCTTAAGGCACCATGTGGTTTTTTTTAGACTTGATTCTTTATGTTCTCGGTCAACTAGCGTTTGTAGGTTTGTGAGTTGAGTTTTTGCGCCGTTATTCACACTAGCTGCTTGCTTATGAATCATTCGACGTTCAGAAGTTAATGCCGCACGGTGCATAGCAAATCAGGAAGGACTGAAGAAGAAACAAGAAGAAAGCTCTTCAGGCCACGCGCCTATGGAAAGAAAAAAGTGATGTGTTAACATTCAAAGAATAAAGTAAGTTTGAGTACGTCACGATATCGTTTCTCGGCGGCGTACGGACCACGACGCGGCCGGCGTGCCGGCTCGGTCAAACGTTGCGTGCGAGGAGTGGCCTGCAGTGACGTAGGCGTTGCGTTTAGTCCTCCTCTTCCTCCTCCATTGCCACACAGGCAGCAGTGAGCAGCCGAATTAATGGCGTATGTCAAGTCTTGGAGCCTGCCCCGCCACACCTCGCTCAAAGCTCGTTTTGGCGCGACGCGCACTCAGTCGTCCCGCTTTTCTGCATGCGCGAGAGAAAAAAGACTAATCAGATAGAGAGAGACGCCCTCAGCGTGAGAAATGGGGGGGGGGGGGGGGGGGTAACGGGTGCCACTTGCGACAGCAGCGCTCTCTACATAGCACGGTAAGAAGCAACCAGTGACAGGGAAAAGGATCGCGACGGTCATCCCGTGCGTCACCAGCTCCGCTTAAATTACACACACGCACTCCTCTTTCCCCAGCGGTTTCGTCTTTCGAGCCGAAAGCGAACTGTGCCCATAGAGAGAGAGGAAGATGATAGCGGCAAATGAGGCGGCGCATGAAGTGAGAATACGAAAAGCTTAGCAAGTTGAGTGTATGCATATAGAGAAACGGAAAGAGGCTAACGCAGACGGCGGACAAAAGGGGTGGGGGAGTAAATCGGTTTCGAGGAGGCCGTGATTTTTCTTATGTACGAGGTGGGGGATTTCTGCTACCAAATGAAGCGACAGATGAAAAAAATGCGATGCGATACAATAAAACTAGAGCGACGAAACTTCTTTCTGATTACTCAGACAGACAGACAGACAGACAGACAGACAGACAGACAGACAGACAGACAGACAGACAGACAGACAGACAGACAGACAGACAGACAGACAGACAGACAGACAGACAGACAGACAGACAGACAGACAGATAGATAGATAGATAGATAGATAGATAGATAGATAGATAGATAGATAACGCCCCACCCACTTCCGTAAAATACACTAAGGTGTTGTTACAGCGCTAGAAATCCCACGTTTTCATCCCGACATCGTGAGACGTAGCGACGCTCATGTTCTGCGTTCTATTTCGCTGTGTTGCAAAACCAAGAAGCCTAACTGGTCTCGATTTTCGATGTCGCACATACCACGTAGTCGGCACAAGTAAATGCAGACAAACGCATCCATACACACATAGGCGCACCTAGAAGAGCAACACTCGTACTCTGGTGTTGGGGCCTCATGCCGTTTCGGCTTTGCCCTCCTATACGTCGAGCAGCAGAACGGGCATGGCTGCAGTGGTCACTCGCCCCAGTCCTGACGTCGACGGTGCGAAGCGAGATCCCGGGACCCAGCGGCGGCAGCTAGCCCATCAATTTCCTGCCGCAACCGTTCTCAAGCAGATCCGTTTCCCGCCCTCGGTCTGGGATATAATTATGCTCTCCGCGCTCTCAACCGTGGCTCGGTGCCCGACGAGCCGTTGCCTTGATTGCGAGAAAACCGGCGGGCCATCTCATTTTCGAAAACTGCGAATGAACCGTATCCCACTGCACATACCGGACTGCAAATACTGGTTTCCTTTGTGATATTTTCTTTCTTTTTTTTCTTTTTAAGGCGAAATATTTACTCACTTCAAGTGTGAAACGTGATCATTGGCGTCAACGCGAGTGATGCCGAAAGTCAGAGGTCGGCAACAGGCGGCTTGCGAGGCAGTATTATCCGGCTTTCGGTGCGACGTCAAAGCTTCCCTCCCCCCCTCCCCCGCATTGTCACTTCCTGTCTGATGGTCGACGTACTGTTTTCACATCAAACGGGACTATAACGAAACAAATGAAAATGGCCCCCATTTGACATCATGCCCTATCTTCACGCATAGCCAGAATTTAGCCAACATTTAGACAGGGCTTGGTAGTCTTGTACATTATTGAAAATCCACCACATTTTTTTCTGATGGCAAGAAAAACACCCCCCTCCCCTTCCCAGATTGGTCGTCCGGCCCCCACCGAGTTGGCTTGATGCGACTCGGTTTTCCACTTCAACAAATTGCCAACACCTGCCAAAAATAATCATTCTATGACGCCACCTATTAGGCAATCATAATGCCACATGTTTGAGAATTTGTGACATCATCTTACCGCCTTTTTTGAGGTTGCTATGACATCACGTGAGGCCTGATTATGACAGCATTACATGAAATCGTAGCTTGTTCAAAGGTGGGCCACTAGACTCGGAAAACATCCGATGCCTGCAAATAAGTGATACCGAAGTGGGGGGGGGGGGGCAAGTTCGCAATCACGTTGGGCGCGGAAAGACTTCGTGTGGAGGGCAGGATCAATGGGCGTTGTCTGAGGGGAAAAGAAGTTGGTTTTTGTCTTAGACTCGTCACAGCGCGTGACTTTTCTATGTAGATAGTGAAGCTTTATATGGCTATAGGTACCGGCAGATCGGGTCCTCAAACCAATGATGCTTCCAACAACAGTTTTAGCCTAACCGACAATCTCGACTCATCCAGTGTTTTTAAGTAGAAGAAATATACCTGTCTGAAAATTAAACATGAAAGCTTATGATTTCGCCTAGACGGCAGAACGACGTGAACGGTACTGCTTCAAAAAAAAAAAAAAACTACTTTCATAAAACAGGAAGCTGTCATGTGTGAGGTACAGTTAGGTAACAGTAAGCCTGTCAAATGAGTGGCAGGGGGCACATGAATATTCACTTACGTTGTTCTTGACGGAAGTTACTTGCTAAGGTCTCGGATGTGAACGCCTAAGTAGGTTAGATGTCTTCCGATCTGCGTTTTTCTATCGAAGCGTTAGGAGATGCAAGCTCTTTCGCGTACATATATTCATACTAAGCATTGCAAAAAGGTAAAAAAAAAGGTGGGTCAAAGTGGGATAAGCCAATGAATGCGTGAAATGATGCCACAGTAGAAAACTAAATGGCACCGATGGTCTCGAACAAATTAAGGCTTAAACGATAAAGGGATAGGCTTAGTGAAAGAAAGAGTGAGGATTTAGGGAAGCGAGCGTAGTGCTCTCAAGGCACCGACTGGAACAAAGGGGGAATTAGGGAAGACGGATGAAATAAGAAGTAAATAAATGAGTTGGATTAAGGGCAGCTTGGCTGATGCGACACCCCAGCGGGACCGCGCATGTTAACGACATGCTTTGGTCCGCGCGAGTTCTGGAAACGGCGAAATAGCTGGAAAGCTTAGGCAAATAATAAACGGATAGGTCGAGAAAGGAAGTTGGAGGGGTCGAGAGAGGGGTGGACGAAATGAATTGAGGGCAAGTGTAAGTGGCAGGGGAAGTAAACAAATTCGGAACCGCTACTCCTTGGGGAAGGATTGGGACAAGCGAAGCTCCACGTGCCTGACCTACTGCTTTCTCATCCATCCATCCATCCATCCATCCATCCATCCATCCATCCATCCATCCATCCATCCATCCATCCATCCATCCATCCATCCATCCATCCATCCATCCATCCATCCATCCATCCATCCATCCATCCATCCATCCATCCATCCATCCATCTATCTATCTATCTATCTATCTATCTATCTATCTATCTATCTATCTATCTATCTATCTATCTATCTATCTATCTATCTATCTATCTATCTATCTATCTATCTATCTATCTATCTATCTATCTATCTATCTATCTATCTATCTATCTATCTATCTATCTATCTATCTATCTATCTATCTATCTATCTATCTATCTATCTATCTATCTATCTATCTATCTATCTGTCTGTCTGTCTGTCTGTCTGTCTGTCTGTCTGTCTGTCTGTCTGTCTGTCTGTCTGTCTGTCTGTCTGTCTCGTTTTAAAATGCTCCCTCATAATATTGTTTTTCCTCAATGCTTAGAGCGCTACGCTTCAGTTGCTACATGCAACAACGGTGATCATTGCGCTCACATTCAGGCAACAATACAACGTGGCATGATGAAATGATAGGTGACCCCGAGAAAGATCATGTTGCCATATGAGAAACAGGTGATCACCCCACGAGCCCACGATCGTGAGAGCATCAGTTATTGGATAACGACGCGTACAAATACGCTCGCGATCAGCGCACTTTAAAGGGCTGGACTACTGGAAAATCGGTGGCTCCCGCTTCCTTTATGTACAACACCACCACCGAGATCTGTAACACGTAAAGAGGTCCGCTTGAAAACGGGAAGCGTGGGAACGAATGCTGCGAGCCAGGGCGGGTGAAGACGGGAGCGAGATGGGGACGATCGATCCCAACGGAGGCATCTCAGTAAAGAGGAGCATCGTGCGGCTCTGCGATTACGCCCGCAACACTGAGTGGCGCTCAGCAACGCCGTCGTCTGAGAAAGCGGCCAAGAGGGAAAACAGGTCGGTGGGGATATGCGGAACGTCTGTGCCTCTGTGCCGCGATGACGGATCATGCGGAACAAGGGACTGCAGCGACAACGGTGTACAAAAAAATTGGGGCAATCGCGAAGACCCTCATTTATCCCGGAAGGCATGAGACGTGCGGGAAAAACAAGAGAACTGAAAGAAGGTGGGAGATTAAATTTTGTGTACATGCTGAGGGATGAACAAGGTATTGGGGGATAGCGAAAATACTCAGAAACAGGCTGAGACACGGGCATCGAAGAAGATACACCAAGGCTGTTCAAACGAAGGTATTGATAGGATGACGTGCAGATAAAAATGCATGTGTCCAAGGAAGGAAGAAGTTTGAGAGCAAGAATGAATATGAGCTAGGGAAGGAAGGTTAAAAAGAAAAGAAAAAAGTTTGCAGGGAGGAGCATGGCACGAGCTCGCCTTTTAGGTTTATGTGTTCTGTCTATCTAAAATTGTGCAGTACTGTGGAGGCTGGCAGCGATGTCAGTTTTTTTCTCGTGTGATGGCGAGGTGTACGTTCCTACGTGTGTATGAGTGTGTGTAAATGAAATTGTCTTATATACCTTATCCTGTACTCACTTTGGTTTAATTCAGCCCTTTTTGAGTGCAATCATTTTTTACCTTATTACATACAGAGCGAGTGGTACTGAGTATGAACCACGTATGAACGACACGTAAGTGGCTTTGTTGCTTTCCTACTTCTTCGATGCGAAGCAGCCTTTTGCCTGTGTATCGTTGTCCCTCCGTGCATCCGTGCGAACGCGCCGCAACGCGCTGCCCTCGCCACAGGTGCTGGAGTGCTGCCAAGTATGTCACGCCGCAGTTGCGCGTTCACGTTGCGATACCCTCGCAGCTGACGTCACTCTCTCCCTCGTCCGCCACGCGCTCGCCGCAGCTGCCGCCTCGTCCGTTCTCCCGCAACCCCTGCCGCTACCACCGCTCACGAATCTTCCGCCGCTCAGGGCAGCGCACACGTTAACGCCTTTCAACCCATGGTGCCAACCGTGCTCAACACTGCTGCTTCGGATATCATCAGGGTTCCTATTGGGAAGATGGTGTGATTTTTTGTGCGGTGTATTTTCCACGTGCAGTTTGTTAACTTAGTCAAATGCCTTTCATTTGACTCCCGTTCTAGCTCGTGAAATGAAATTGAAATAACACACACACACACACACACACACACAAACAAACACACACGCGTGGGCGAGCGCATGCACGTTTATAAGTATTAGGCTACAACTGCTCACGACAGCAGATGCCAACAAATCGCAATGTTGCATGTATTATTAACTAAGCTGAAAATGCACATGAAAACACGGTAATGTAATTGGATTGAGGGTGCATAAAACAATGCTCGTGTTGAAACTGTGAGGGTACTAGCACTATCAAACCCTGACCATCACACTTGGCAAACATTAGCCAGGACTTACAATTGTTGGTAATATTTAAGTAAACGCGCGGTTGTACTATCAAAGAGGCCTTGCGCACTCGCGCTCTCATTTCCGGATGGCGGATGCAGCTAGCTTGTTTTGCTGCATGACATTACGGTATTGAGTCGAAACGTATAGTATCTTGTCAGGATGTGGAAGATGTGTGGGTGTGGCGAAGCTGTTAATGTACGCGGTGGACGTTCGGACGGAAGTTTCGGGGAACGCCCGCATGGCAGGCTATTTTCGCGGGTGGCGCCGCGCTTCTATATCGTCGAGGAGAAAAGATGAAAGACGTTCTAAGAGGGCTCAGAAGATATACGGGATGCGAGAACTTCGGAGGACGACATATTGGCCCAAAGGTATCTCATATGCGCCGTCACGTCCGCGCTTCCCTGAAGCATACCAAGCGTGGTTTTTATTGGTACCGATTGCGTACGCAGACACACTGTGTCGACGTGGCTCTGCGATCGGCATCTCTCGGCCGTCGTTTTATTTGTTCCCAGCTCGCACGCTCTTGAGTCAATTTTCAGCTTTCGCTTTGCATTCCCGTCTACATATGCAACACGGGTCGTCGACTTTTCTATAGTCTCTTTTACGAGTGAGTTCCAGCCGTTTTCTACAAAGGGGTGAATAAGTTTAAGAGTGTTCGTGAGTCAGTGGCTAGCATTTTACGCCCGGATACCATGACGTGAATAGTAGTGACGCCGTTGAGGAGGGCTTTGAAATTTTCAAATAGTTACAGTTCTCTCACGGCCTGCTAAATCTCTCCAAGCGTTTTTTTCCACTCTTTCAGCCTACGCGAAGTGTCATGCTAGTTATGATCACAATGATGATGACGTGAAGTAAGATTGATGACGACATAGCGCTTATTGTCGCACTTATAGGTCGCTTTAAAAGCGCGATAAGGTCCGTGGAATTTCGGTTGTTTGACGTGAAACGACAGGCAATGAGAAAATGGTAGACACGCGAGCTATGTTAAGACAGATTGTCTACTTGTAATCTAGAGAGCATGTAGAGGCAGATAAAAAGAAAGCATAGAAGATGTAATGAGAACTAAAAATTAAACTCACAACCCACATCATGGTATAACGTCTCATAAAAACGTATGGGGCAGTAGAGAGGCTCACGCAAAGAGTTTCGGAGTAACTTTAACCGTTCGACGTTCTTTCGCTTACCAGCAGTCGCGCTACGCGTGGTACGTGGAATCGTGATCATCGTCATCACACAAGACGCCAGCTTCAGCTCGGCTCTAAAAAACGCCATATAACCACCGACGCCAACCGTGATGCCTGCCGTTCACGCTTTTATATAGCCGTGTACTGTGTTCTTGACAGGTTCAAGGGACACTTAATGCAATAAGTGTCAAAAGGTCAAGGTTTTAGAACTCTTAAACCTTCAATATAATTAACAGCTGTTCTCTACGAATGAAGAAATAGAGTAAACATAGGACAATTATTATATGCACTACAAGTTGGTCATTTTGTAGTAAGTCCGATGATGTCGAGAGTCCCTGGTATCATTAATCACCAGTACTCATACTACTTACGGCAAAAAAGAACACCCCATCCGTGATTTGCAAGACGTAATAAAAGCCCCTCGTTCGTTTCTTTTTTATTCATGTAAAAAGATCACAGAATATCCACGGAGCGAATGATGATTGGTGGGGCGAAGCGTTCGTCAGTCCATCCATGCGTCTGTTGGTGCGTCCGTCCATCCTTGTGACCGTCGGTGCGTCCTTCCGTCCATGCATCCATTCATACGTCCATCCATCCGCCCGTTCTTCCGTCCGTCTGTTCGTTCGTCTGTCTTTCCGTCCGTGCGTCTGTTCGTGCGGCCGTCCCTCTGTCTGTCCGTGCGTCCGTGCATCCGCGCCTCTGGCTGTCGGTCTGTCCATGCGTCCGTCCGTCCATTCGTATGTCTGTCCATCCATCCAACCGTCTATATAGTGAGCCCTCCAAGTACTGTCATCTCACATCTTTTCATCATGTATTCATCATATACAAGTACCGCCATCCAGCGAACACTCTGACGAGCACTCTCTCGGGTCACGTCCTGGCTAGACAGGGAGCGCACCGGTGCAATCTAGCCCAGCCATGTTCGGGTATGCGCCACCGGTGATTACAAACGATAACGGGAGACGGACAGGTGACACCATAAGGAGCTTCGCCCCTAAATGTTCACCGACGATTATGATTCTGCCTATTGTGAATCGCGAGCGCAGCCTCGTTCTAGAGCAAGATCAAATGTATTTGATGTTTTGTCTTCCCACAAGGTATCGATTACGCCATAAGCCATGATTTTTCTGAAGCGGGGCAGCACCTGCTACGCCATTATTCGTCTTTCGGCGGACAAGTGATGAAACCGCAACACATCTGGAAGGTACCGTGTGCACATTGCTGATGCGGCCTGTGGCTGACGACGATGAAGAATTACGACTGAGCACTTTGCAGTTGGTGGAAAGCATTAAACTACACACTCTTTGCGCGGTTATTATTGCGTGATGACTAGTTATTTTACTCTTGTACCACTGTATATTACACGGGCTAACGCGATTCCTGGCTCGGCATGACGCCTCTATAGGGCCTTTTCGCAAAATCAGTTTTGAGAGCCACCGCCTATGGATCAGTGGTATAGAATACTCAAACTGCCACGCAAAGGGAAAGGGTTCAAATTCCGAATTCCATTCGATCATGGGTGTATTTTTCGTGTCTGTTGGTTACTTTATTGTGTCTATGGGTTACGTCACCGACGGCAACAATGGCGCCGCTCAAAGCAAGAACCGTGCGCTTAAGAACTGCGCTCTAAGGTAATTTTATTAGCGCTACCAGGGAGAACGCCGCGTTGGTGCGAAAACTCTGTTTTCACCGGTTTTCGCTCCGCTGATGTCATCGCATCTCAACGGTAATTTCGTAATCGCGTACTGCTGCGTGTGCTTTGCGCGCTCAACAAAGTAGCTCTAATGGAGATTTCGACAAATGGCCGCGTCTGTGTGGTGATACGGAGGCTTGAATGGTGTACGCCGCTTCAGCTACAGCAAATAAATCGACGTGACTTTCCATTTGGATCCGCAGAATGAAGCCCTACGCTCGAAGTATCCGAGTGCGCACCCCGAGGTTCATCGCGACGAGCTTCTATGGTCGCTGTTGCTGACGTAACTCTCGCTGCTTTCACACTGCTGTTACTCTGCCACCGCTGGCCAAACCAAGCTCCGTCTTCGATTGGTCGATGGCCGGTATTGTTCCGTACGCGCAAGGAACCACAGCGTCGGCTGCCGTGCAGTAAAGGTGGTTTTCAGGAGGACTCTCCAGATGGGTGATTCGCTAATAATGTGCGGTCCACTAAAACACAATTTCCTTTCAAAATAAGCCTTTTATTGTCTTGAAACAAGCACTACGAGGTCTCTGTAAGGCTATCTCAACAATAAACGCCGACTTGGTACTTGCCTTCTGTGCCCCTGTAATGCGGTGTACAAGTCCAAGGCTTTCGTTTCTGACCAAGAAATTGACGTCGCTCAAAGCCGCGCTCACGAAAGACCAATCCTCGCCGCCATATCCGCCGGCAGTGTAACTGCCGCAGCGTGCGATTCTTTTCGTGGAATTGTCGGAAACGACGCACCGTTCTGTACCGCAAACAGGCCTCCCTCTTTGTGTGTTTGTGTGTGTGTGTGTGTTGCGTGTTCCTGTGACTCGGGAAACGAGTGAGACTATTAAGCGCTGTTAGTGAAGCCCTTACATCTGGATTTCAAAATACTCAGACAATTTGCTTCGAAAAATGAAAACCGACAGGAAATCGATGGCTTTTGTTCTAGTTAAGAGTCGTACAGGATACATACAATATCAGACTACAAGGTTAAAATGAACGAAGCTTACATTCACTGAAAGATTGAGATCAGGTGGGATGGGTAGCGGCATCTGGCTGAGCAGATCTGGACCCCGCGATTCTCTCTACGTGGCCTCCGAGATGGGCTTCGTTGGCGCACGAGGTAGGAACATAATCAAAGGAATACACCAGCACACACGATCACGGGTGAGTGCCACCAGCAGACATTAGGGTCAAGGCTTAGGGTCGCTTCCAGATTTTTTTCATTATTGCATAATAACTTCGCTTTACTCGACAGACAAAAATAATACTGTACGGCATTACATGAACCCACGCTAACGTCAAATCGCCTTTCTGTTCTGGCGACGTTCATAAGACGGCAGCTGTTGCGTTCATCCTTTGCGCTCGACCAGCTCAACGTTCGCCCTTAATCTGTTTATCATGCAGACTGA
>WOVY01012906.1:97500-125000 GCA_013436015.1 Rhipicephalus annulatus
GCATAGCCTTCGTTGTCGCGTCTGCTCTCCAACTCGCGTTACGTGGCTCCACTCATAACCAGCGCCAAGCGAAACGGAAGGTACACACGTACGGTTCACGCTGGCGGGGCGTCCGCCATTTCCTCTCCTCTTGATCAATAAATCTGCCAGGGAAAACCCGGAGCGCATTCCCCCCCACTTACACCCCGTCTGCTTGTTTCCCCAGTCCTGCTCCCTCGTCTTCTCCCCTTGTTAGTTTTGTCCCTTGGTGGCTTCGCCACCGCTTGGGTCGTTACGTACGGGCGCTCCCGAGGGCGGCCAGAAACACTGGAAGAAATAAATAATCAGAGCGAAGAGCGAAAGAAAAAAGGGAGGAAAGAAAGGTGGAGAGGGCTCGAGGGCCAAGAAAAACGCGTTCGAAGATGATTCGCCTGTTGGACGAAAGCCATTCGGCGTAGCGCGTCTTCCTGGCAGATGGCGCCGTAAGCGTCATGTGCCCTGTATCTGAGTATCTATATCAGTATTTTTTGTTTGTGTGTGTGAGTGTTTTATGTGTGGGTATTTTTGCTGGCTACGACAGAAGGAGCAATCACAGAACAGAGGATGAAGAAAAGCAGCAGTAAAAAAAGTGTTGGCCGAGGGGAAACATTGAACGAAGGAAAAAATAAAAACGAAGTCGATGTAATGAGTAGAAAAGAACAATGGGTCGTGAAACAGATGGCAACAAGAATGAGGTGTGAAAAAAAAAGTTTAATGGGGCATGTTTCTGAAAAAAGAAAGTGCAGATATTTTGAAAGATGTTTATGAAGTGTGGATAAAAAGAATGCTAGGATAAACAAAACGCGAAGATGAAAAATAAACGAAAACAAAACCTTACGGAAGATTGCCGGCGATCACTGTACTCCATCGCTGCCTGCCAAACGGGGTAGTCTGGTGTCTATCGCCCTTGCCAGTAAAGAAATCACAGGGTTTCTAATGCATTCGCGTAAGAGAGCTCGAATATGAAAGCCATCCTCTTATTATTCCCCGGCGATGCATCAATCTTTTCTCACCATAGAGTTTCTCATAAGTACACTAGAGGGAAACTCTGGCCCTATAATGTCTATGGGAGCTGCAACGCACGGTGTTTCAGTGAGCATGGGAAGGATGAGTATCTCACGGATATGTCTGATTTTCGTGTTTTCGGCTACGGCTGGCTTCGCGTGGCTTAAAGTTGCTTTGTCGAGAAATGACAGTCAGCCAATATTCAGCAGTTGCACGCCACTATTTTAATCTTTTAGGCTCACCGTTTCAAATCGGCTCACGAAGTTTATAACTATCCGTTTTTTTTTCTCGAAACAAAAAATAATAATAAAACGCAGTAATAAATGAAGTCACAAGTTCGTTCGAAGCCCGCAAGTGCGAAAACTTAACAAATCCGTGTTCTACCCATCATTCCTATGGTCGCTGAACGATCGCAGCGCCAGAGTCCCCCCCCCCCCCCCACTTAATTGTAGAAAAATCTTTGCTCCTCACCACCCAGAGAAATGTCACTCGGTGTTGGCCTATCTCCGTTATAGGCCCGCGTTTCAAGTAACCTCGTTTCAAGTAACGTCATCAAGTAACCTCATGTTATGCGACGTTACCGGGACACCGTGATGACTTCATAAATTTTGGTGCTCAGTGCGTCACATCGTCACGCAATAACGTTTTGCATTACGTGGAAGGCCGGTCCCCACGTGCGTCATTAAAACTACCCCATTCACATATCGCCAAGGGCGGCGCCATGACAGGATTTTGTCACGGGGGGAGGGGAGGGCGGGCAACCTCAAGTGAGTTCTTCCAGGTGGGGCAGGAAGATGGGTCACTCATTTATACCCTTATAACTGTGTTTGCTCTAGAGAGGATGGCATGGAGAGGGCAGGCAAAAATTCTCGGGGGAGGAAGGTAACCGATTCTGTAATGATACCAAGCACAGTCATGCCGCTTGCCAGGTCCATGTGTTGTAATTCAAGCATAGAGGCAAGCTTGCAGCTGACGCCATGTAGCAAGGTGGAAGCTAGGGACGCCATCGCTCACGGCCGTGGACTCGACCGCTCCAGACAAGTGTGATTTAGACCGAACGGGGCTATGGCTTCTACACATGTACGCTTTACTGCACGAAAATTTATATGAGCGAAAATGCTCGGGATAGTTGGAATTAAAGCAAGATTACATATCAAAGCAAGGTTCGACGGAACTCGGACGGGACAATTCAAGGAAACGGGAAGAAAAACTGTAAAAAGGGAACAGGGACAAAGGAAGCAAAGAAACAAGCAAGCAAGCCAGAAAGAAAGAAAGAAACAAAAAAGGAAGGAAGAAAGAAAAGAAGGAAGGAAGGAAGAAAGGAATAAAGGAAGTAAGGAAGAAAGGAAGGAAGGAAGGAAAAAAAGGAATAACTAAATAACTAAATAAATAAAAAAATAAATAAATCAAACAAGCTGGCAAGCAAGCAAGCATTGCGTAGAATTGTCCTGTAAAGAAAAGTGAACGGGAGGGGGGCCTTGGCTCTTGCGCGCAAGCGTGACCCCAATGGGTAATGCCGAAAATCAACGCTCGAGCACATTCTATGTCATTGTCAGCATACCAGTCTGAACGACGTATTATGGAAGCCAAGCTCCGTCAGCTAGATTCACGGCCGCTTACAGAAGAGAAGATTCTGGGATCTTGGCCGATGGTCTCCCATACACGCAAGGCCACGAAAGCCCTCTTGCACTTCTTAAGGACAACCTGACTTCACGACCACTTGTGAAAGAACAGTGTGACACCATGCTGTGTAGTCTCGAGCTGTATATTCATCCTTCTTTTTCTTACTCCTCTTCTTTTCTAGCTCTTCCCTTTCTATTATTCTCCTTTCCCCCCACCCCAAGTGTAGGGTAGCAAACCGAGCCAAGCTTGGTTAACCTCCCTGCCTTTCCTCTCTATTTATCTCTCTCTCTCTCTCTCTTCCGGTAACACTACAGCGGTGGTGAAAAGAAACTAAAGTACTTGAATTGAACAAGAAGCTGCTGTGGGTTGGCGCGCTAGAGTCTGGCGGTGGTTCCAGCTGCTTTCGCTGCGATCGTTTGTGGGTCATCGACAAGCCCTCAATTTGGCATTGATTCTGGTTCCACCTATATAGGCGGCGGTCAACCAGGAATAGGAGTTACCGCCGCAGCAGCATCGGGTCGCCTTTCTTCGTGTGTTGCCATTCTCACTTTCTTAGATCAATTCTTCTTCACACCTTGCTCTCTGTGCGCTTTGTCTCCAAACCCTTGCTATCTCCTGTCCCCCTGCCCGCACACACATCCGCGTATAATATTGTGGCGTTCCCTCCCAAACGCACTGCTCTTTTTATCAACTGAGCGGCCAGTTCTCTCTCCTTCCTTTGACGTCCGAGTCCGCCGGCTGCTTAAGGCTCCAATTGGTCATACAAAAACAGCGCCAATAACAATGGACAAGAAAAGAAAGAGACAGACGATACGCGAAATTTATGAGGCTGCAGAAACAGAAACGCTGGACAGTGCATGTGTCAGCAAGTCTTCGATTGCTTTATCGCAAAAAAGAACTAGATTTTCTTCAGAACGTTGGCACACGTGTTGTTCATGGCGCGTTATCACGATGATTACTCGGTTGTTAGGTGAATTCTGTTTTCTTTGATTTGTATTTTCTCTTTTTTGTCAGATGTATGTATGTATTGCGTGGTTCCAACAAGTATGTATTGCGTGGTTCCAACAAATAAATCTTGTTCTAAGTCAGTACCGCTGTCTGTCTCCTTTTTTTCGTGTCTCTCGTTATTGGCGCTGCTTTGTATGTCAATCATGTCGTACCAACTCGCCCAAGCAATCAGGTTAGCTCCAATTGTGTCGTTGCTCTTCAAATGTTTTAAACGGCGCACGTTCATTACTTCGTCAAGCGAAGTTTCTTGTGAGTGACAGATATCGGCAATGTGGTGGCGGTTAGAAAAAAAAAGGAGGGGGGGATTGCACAAAGCTGCGAATTCATTATAATTTTTGAGGTTTCACCTCCCAAAACCTCGTTATTATTATGAGCGACGCCACAGTAGACGGCTTCGAAAATTTCAACTACCTGGTTTTTTTTAACGTGCACCTAAATCTACGCACACGATTCTCAAGCTCTCTCATCCCCATCGTAAGGCGTACAAAGCGTGCAAGGGAAAGTGGACGATTCCGAAGACTAATCTGGTTGCTTCTAAGTTTGTTCTTCAAAGTAAAACTTTTTACACCCAGAAGGGTGTAAATGAGCTTGTCCCGTGGACGACACCCTAAGAGTGTTAATTCAGCACCTCCCAAAAGGGTGCTTTACCATGCATCCTTAGAATAGGGTGTACATGTAAACAAACTGTAGGGTGTTACAAAAACACCCTTAAGGAAGGGTGCCTTCGATGTCCTTCACTTTTTTCTCGCACCCTCTGAGGAGGGTGCGAGAAGGGTGCACAAGGGTGTTGAGTGCCCATGGAAGGGGTGCCAGTATTCTTTAGACTGCACTAATAGATATCAGCATGCACTGATTACACACTACTTGAAGAAAGTGGTCCTGATTATCGATGGTGCGCCACCTGTCGAGCTCCATTCATTGCGTGTGGGCAAAAATATAAACACATACAATCGTGTATCAACTTGTGCTGGATCTATATATACTTCACAGTATATGCATAATGCGCGTTACAGAAAATGAAGCCTTGCTGCCCCCCCCCCCACATTGCATTTATTTAATAGGCAAATAAAACATAAACTTTTCTTCTGCCACACAACTTTTTCACCATATATACGTTCACGTATACGTACACTACACACTGCAACACCTCAAATGTTTATTATACTTTTAAGTTTCACTTTATTGACAATTCTTTGCAACATAAAATTACCCTGGTTTCAGTTTAGTATACTACTTCAAGTACATAGAGACTACAAATAAAATACACGCTAATGTATCCCTATAATTCTTTCAAGTATCTACAATCCCAGTGCTTTCCAGTTTAATACTCCTTCATGTACACAATAGGTTAATAGGAATGAAATACAGGCAAATATATACAGATAATTCTTTCAAATATATACAATCACCATGATTTCACTATATACGCCTTCATGTACACAATCGTTCCCAAGAAGTGATGCACACAAAAATATATATGGATAGTGTTTTGAAGTGTATACAATCACAGTGGTTTAAGCTTTGTATTCCTGGATGTATAACAATCGGTTATGAGAAAAGATGTACATGCAAACATATACGGGTTTTCGCACATACAACTTTAGCGAATTCTTAAGAAACCAATACAATGATCAGAAACACAATAAGCTAAAAACGAACACAAAACTGAGTCAGGACACACAAAAACAAAAGAGGTAATGCATAATTATGGCTAATGACACAGCTGGGTCACTTTATGCCAAATTTCCCAGCCATTTCGGCAACCATTTCAAATGTATTCGAAAAACTCGTGCTGCATTGAAAATAGTGAACTTCTGGAATATTTAGGAGAGGAAAAATATTTGGTCACGTGGCTGCCTTCTGAACTTCCTGGAATGCCGTTTAGGTGTTGCATGTGAAAAATTTTATTTTAAAAGCACCGCTCCTTCTTTCTATACGAAACTCGTCTGCGTGTTACGTAACAAGAGCTTAATTTGGGCGAGTTGGTTCATTGTGGTTGTGTGCAAGTCACAGCGTGACAACTTTAGGAAGAGACAGAAAAGACAGGAAAGAGCACCGACACTTAACTGAATTTAATGAATGTGCTACGAGCGCTTTTGTACAGAGTACAAGAACCGTGTTTATGCGCGACGACACGTGTGAGCACTGCAAAATAATCTTAACTGTGAAAAGAATACTCCCTCTCGGAAAGGATAAGTGAACGTGTAGTGATGCACTGATCATTGGTTTACCTGATAAAAAATACTTCTACAAAACTTAAATTGGCATTAAGTAAACCTATTCTCGTGACGAATGGGGCAAGATTAACTATTTTTGTTGCTGTTTAGTACACACACTTTTGAAAGCTTGCAAGGGGTGGAAAAGAACACGTTAATATCATATCTGCTGGCTATTTTTTAATTGTGAGACACGTGATGTGGTATAACATGCAAAGGTTTTGGTTATTGTTTTTTGTTGGTCCTGTCTTCTTTAACTTTACTTTCTTCAGGAGGGTATTGTAAACGGGTGTGATGATTCTGTTGGGATATCCAGCTTCTTTTAGTCTTTTAATCTGGTTTTTAAGCCTGACCTCACCCTTGTGCTAACATGACTTCTGAAGGGTGGCCTGAATACATGTGGTATCAATTCCTCTTTCTACTAATTTTGAATGCCCACTATCAAAAGGCAGAACATTCTTAACACTCCTGGGCTGATAGCACCAGCCAATACCCCAACAGCATCATCACACTTGTTTTCGAAACCCTCCTGCAGAAAGTAAAGTTGCGAAACCCTCCTGCAGAAAGAAAGTAAGTAAAGTGCAGAAAGTAAAGGAAACAGGACCAAAAGAAAAAGAGAATGACCAATGACCTTTGCATGTTACACGGTACTACGTACATAAGGTGTCTCACAATTTTAGGAAAAGAGCCAGCAGATATGACATTGTTGTTTTCCACCCCTTGCAAGCTTTCAAAAGTACATGTACTTACAGCAACAGGAATAGTCAATCTTGCACCATTCGTCACTAGAATAGGTTCACTGAATGCCAATCTAATTTGTATGAGATGCTGCTAACATGTGGAAATGTAAACATAGGAAAAACTGGGTAATGCTTCAATGATCAAGCAAGACAGCATGCTTTAAATGTTAAGAAGGGCTATAGTAGTCTCATGGCCAGACACCGTAAAGAATGTAAGTGTAGTCCTAGGTTTCATAAAACACGGTTTTGAAAAAAAAAGCAAGCAGAAAAAATGAGAGATTTTAGAACTCTTTATCAGGAAGGCCAAGGATCAATGCATCAGTACACCTTCACTTATCTTTTCCGAAAAAGAGTATTCTTTTCTCGGTTAAAATTATTTTGTCATGGTCACACCTGTGTTGTTGCAGATGAGCCCTGTTCTTGTGCTCAGTATAAAAACGCTCGTAGCACCTTCAATAAAATTCAGTTGACAGCGAACGCTATTTCCTGTACTTTTTGCGATAAGATTTTTATTATAGAAAGAATTTCATTTTATTACAATTTACGTATAATGATGAGTTTTCATTGTATCACAACATGGAGCAATTTGCATCTCAATACGGACAAAAATCACAATTTTGTGAAATTAGTGATATTTTCTCGTATATTTCAGCAGCTTGAGAGGTCTAAAGATATTTTTTTTCTCAAAATATACCTTCTGTGGAGTAAGTATTCACTGCTCAGATATTCATACAAAGTGCAATATTGCAATGAAAATGCAAACATAACACATTTTGGCTTTATTCTTGGAAGCGAATGTGGCCAAAAAATTGCACTAATATTATTGAGCTTCAAATACATTACAGAAGCACATTTACTTAACAGGTAGACCGAATTTGCTTTAGAAAAAACAAGCGGTAGTTTTGAAACGAAATTTTCCACAAACAGCACACAGACGGCATTATGCCAGGAAGTTATAAGCAAGCCACATGAACAAAACTTTTTTTTTTTCGTTGAAATATTCTAGCAGTTCACTGTTTTCAACGCAGTAAGTCAGCACATTTTTTTTTTCAAATACAATCCAGATGGTCGCCAAAGTGGCTGGGACGTTTGGCATGGAATGATCCAGCTATATTTAAGCAAAATAACTTACACAAATAACAATATTTGTTCATCTACCATGACCACACTAGAAAAAGTTGTTCAAGCATTGTGACACTAAAATTTTCAGCGTCGTACTGCCTGAACAACTTCTTTGATAAACTCCAAACTCACGCCGAGAAAAAGCCGCTCAATCACGGTGGTTGTTAAAGGCCTTGCGGCCGTAGACAATGTTGAAAATAAAAAAAATCAACTCATCAGTGCTGTCACTCCTTCTTCGTCATTACTGACACGGAAGATTTTTCGGTTATCCATGTGGAGGTTCAGGAACCAGGCTTGCTCTAGGCTGGGGCCGGGGTAGACTCGCAGGACGTCAGCGGCACCCTCTCATCCTGTAATAAGAGCAAATATAACTTCTCATAAAAGGATGTTCGTGTTGTTCTGGCAGCACCATATATAAAGATTGTGTAGTGTGTATCCTTCGAAATGGCGTGTAATTGACATTACACTGAACTCGAAACATACAATCCATACATTCCAATAATTTCGTATGATAAAGATAAGAGTTTTCCGGCATACAGCGAATTCCCGAAATGAGGGGAAGTGTAAGACTACAGCTCAAAAATGGCACTTACGAAAGCCTGAACTCACCTAAGAATCCAATTCCTTCTAGGGTAGTGAGCCAGTCTGAAAAACAATTCTTAAAGTACAACGTTCAGAACATGTAGCATTAATCAAAACGCACAAGAAACTTACCTCTTCATGTACAGACAGTGAAGACATCTCTGCTTTCTCTTTTAAATGAGAACAAATGATCTTGGGCATGGCACTAGCGAAGAGGTCTGCAAAAAAAAGTAAAAAATTTACTGACTTTAATCATGCCTCTAACAATCTGAGGAATTGTTACAATTCAGCAATCAGTGCAATTCTGACTGCCTCTATAAAGGCATCAAAACAACAATTTTCTCGTTCTTTCTACCCTCATAAGACGCTCCATCAATGGAATCTAATCCAAATTTGACGCTGTGCTTCCTATTTGCCTGCTTTCTAGACGTAGGGCTGCGAACATGTATTTTGTGCACCTAATCTAGCACAGAATTCGTCATCTATAATTCAATAATCTTAATTCATTGTAATTTGATAAAAGATGTGATAGCTCGTCCAGTTTTTAAAGAGTCTCGGGCCTGCAATAGGCACTGCCTAACACGTATGAAAGTATTTCTTTAAAAAAATTCTTCAGAGCTTGCTTTCAGAAAAAGCGTCTGGCATATTTCGACAACCAAGCCTATCCTCTGATTGCAATTAGGGGCATGCTATTAGCGATTATTGACCACGGGATATACAAACGTAACCCGTGCCTAAATACTCAGTTAAACACAATCAAGCAAGTAGGAGCGCTCGAACGACACCAACGCGCGCGGACGCCGTCTACGTTGCAGCAGCCATGGCTTGTGCTAGAGCTACCGCACATAGCTCCCACAGTCACGTATGCTCTCTCGATTGCGTTATAACACCGACCGTTATCGCAGATGAAAGCAAAGCACGAAAACAGCAAACATAAACGAGGGAAAACAACGCACGGCGATGGCCACAACAACGCGCCTTTGGAAGTCTGCTAGATCTTTCCCTGTTGCTGGTGACACTTGTCCTAAATAGCTTAAAAGACCGAGGCGCACGTGCTGGGAGCATCGCGGCATATCAGCACCTCCAACTATACCGTCTTTAAGCAAAAAAAAAGCCATTTTGTACAGTGAACCTCTGTACATAAATTTTTCTTTTTCTTTCTTTTTTTACGCTTACACCTACAGAAGCACGTTGCACATTTGAGTATTAATAGAAATGTTATTACGATGTAGCCTAAAGCACATCTTAAAACAATATCAATCACTTTGAGCAGTGTAGAGACAATGTGCGATCAGCAACTAATCCAGCCCTTGTTAAGTGATCACATCACTCACTGTATGAGTGATACAGGCACTTACACAACATCGCGCATAGCAGTGTGAACTCGTTAAGTCACACGTTTAATCGGGCATCTGCAACAGGCCCGCGAACGCACGCTGTTGTAAATGGTTGGCAGCCTACTTCGGCCGAGCTTCTGCAGGCGCCCAGCTAGCGCTTTATGATTACTACCTACGAAAACAGTACACTCACCGTTAACAGGCCCACGTTGTCCGTGTCCCCCGCTCCATGAATATTCCTTAATCCGAGCGTCATTTCGAACACGGTGTCATGTGTGACCACCATTGAAGATGCGCCTGTTAGCTAGAACTCGCACAGCGACCAAGATCCCGGACCAACGCAACGCATTTGAAAGACCGATGAGACAGAGAGAGCAACGTTGAGAGAGAGAAGGAGGAGGCACTGGCTGCGGCGCCGCAGCTGTCGACGCAGGTGTTCGGTGAAGCAACTATTCGCTTATCTACGCCGCCGTTGTGGGAGCAACGCTGGCAGGGGTGAGCGGGGGGGTGGGTGGAGCGGGAAACCCGCCAAGACGGCGCCGAAAGGCAAACGCTATGGCGTATATGGCGGACGGCGGTTCGACGCGGAAGGCAATCGAATTGCGCTTCAAGAATGGCTTTTTGTAAACGGCAACTCTCCTTCCAGCCAGCCGCACAGCGACGCAGGTTTTTAGCAGCCTCGGGTTCTTAGAGTATTTTGATGGAATGCGATTGCAGTGGGGGAAGAATAGTGTAGCAAAACTTGCGAAAAACAAAGTGCACCATGGAATGGCCAGAAACAATAATTATTTCGTCCTCGGTGGCATTAGCGGGAGAGCATCGCTACAACTTTTTTTAGAGGAATTTCTTTTCGCATTGTCTGTGTCTGGCAATTCCGCGTATGGTGCCGCAAACACTGAATGCGTAGTCAAAGCTGGAACAAATTAATCCACAGTCGCGGATGTTTAGAAGGCTTGTCACGCACCACAAAACGTGCCGAGGTTGTTATAACAAACATTTTGCTGACCACATGATCAGCACATAATTCCATATGGTTACCCAATGAGCTAGCTAAGCACCTGTAGCAAAGGCAGGGCACGTTCTTGTTAAACGTAGTTAATATAAACGATGGTTGTGCATAAGTTCAGTGACAGCTTTCCGTGTGAATTGGTCATAACCCACGTTTTCGAGCGTAGAAGTGCCTCAGCGGACCTAATCAGCTACCACAGCAAGTTCGTAAGTAATGATGAGGTACGAAAATATGCAGCTGTTTTTATGTACTGAATAGTCCATGTACAGTGCGTTGACCACCGCCATTTCTTAAGCCACCTCCCATATAGACTCCCAGTCTGATTAGGTTGAGACCTTAAACACTAAGAAGCAGTGCCCCCCCCCCCGCACGCGCGCACGCACGCACGCACACACACACACACACACACACACACACACACACACACACACACACACACACACACACACACACACACACGAAATTCGAGGGCGCACGGGCCGATACACACGCATACTTATTCACAGGCGCACACACATACACGTATACACACATACGGCAACACACACACGCGACCGTAAACGCACGCATGCATGGGCGTACACATGTGCACAGGCACGCTTAACACAAGCATGGACTCGCACATACACGCGCACGCACACATGCACGAGTGTACACACAATCGCGCTTACACGCGAACACTTGCACAGGCTCACGCACACACACCCATACTCGGGCGAACATTATGTTCCTGTATATAATCCACAGCAAACATGTAGTTTATAACCAACGCTAAGGTGAGCTTTCGTAACGTGGATTGCAGTCAATTGCTATTATAGATGAAACGCGATTTGATTCTGCTGGCATTCTGCTGTATTCGGAAAGCACCTTCACACATTCTAAGTCTAGGCCGTCATTTAACGCAAGGTCCACATATTCGTGCAGTAGCTACGCTGCTCGGCTGCCAATCCGAAGGTCGCTGGTTCGATGCCGGCCGTGGCAGTTGAATTAAGATGCAGGCGAAAAGGTAGAAGCCTGTGCACTGTGCGATATCAGCGCCCATTAAAGAACACCAAATGGTCCAAATCTCTAGAGCTTTCCACTACGATGACCCTCATAATCATATCGAGGTTTTTTGAGACGTAAAATCCCAAATATTATAGTTATGTGTTCTTCTTATGCTGCATATTTCATCTGATGAATCGTCACCTACACCCTTCTCAGGCACAAAAGCACCCTTAGAGCCTATTTTAGGGTGCTATCGAGGCATGCACCCAAACAAAGGGGTGCTTTTTTTTCAATCGACCATTTATGGGTGTTAAAGGGCGTTGCAAGGAGTGCTTTCTCGTAAAAGCACCCTTTTTACACCCTTTTGAGTGTAAAAATTTTTACTTTGTAACATGTATGTCATGAATGTGATGACTTACATTTCATGGTCCTGCAACTCTCGCGGTAGTTTTGTTCATGTGACATACTGCAAAACTGGTGTGGTATGACATGATTGCATGGCGAACACAGGCGATAAACCCTAACGTGAAAATCATGACATGCGTGTCATGTAAGAACATGAATACATGCCACGCTCATAATGCGCTTGCGGCCGTTTCGCTTGCGTCTCACATACCAAATTTGGTATTACAGTACGTGGATGAATGACGAACATATGTGACTGGTGCAAACATTATAATCATGGGATGCGTGGCATCTTGTCATGTAACAACATGACTACATGCCACGCTCATGATGTGCTGGCGGCCATTTTGCTAGCTTCATTTATACCAAATTTTGTTTTACGGGACGTGAATGGATGACGAATATATGATACTGGTGCAAACATAATAAACATGAGATGCGTGTCATGTAGCGACATGACTACACGCTACGATTGTGATGCGCTCGCGGCCGTTTCGCTAGCTTCACATGTCCGAAACTCGGTATTACGCGACGCAAGCGGACGACATAGGTAAGTAAGACATCCAAACCTGATAATCACGACATGCGTGTCCTGTAACAACATGACTACATGCCACACTGATGATGCGCTCGCGGCCGTTTCGCTAGCTTCACATATGCCACACTTGATATTATGTGACGTGAAGGAATGAAGAAGGTATGTGACTGGTGTAAACATGATAATCATGAGATGCGTGTCATGTGAGAACATGACTACATGCCATAGTCAAGGCGCCAATACATTTCGACGTGACGTGGTGCGCGTGCTCGCCGGCGTTCACTTCCTCGCGTACAGTGTCTAGATATATACTGGCAGTAATACTTGTAGGCACTATACCTCGCGTCACGCCGGCGTTGCCACGCCAGGCGCCGGTCCTATCATAAACTCGCAGGCGCTAACCGCGCCACGTTGCTTGGACGCATGCGCGTTTCAGCGCATCTGGTGTCCCTCCGTCACGAAAACAGAGAGACGCAGTGTTGTGTGGGTAACGCATCGGCGCAAAATTCAGCTTGTTGCATTTCGCGCCGGTTGCCGTTGGGCCACGCCGAAGGACGCTGGTCGTGCCGGTCGCGCCTGGCGTCACACTATAGAGTGCTCGCATTTTGCTAACTGAGCGTCGCTGTGCGCAGAAGGCCCGCGCATCAACGCTGCATTGTAGTATATTGGGCTCTTCATGATGCACTCGCGGCCGTTTCGCCAGCTCAACAGATACCAACTTTGGTGTTACGTGGCATCAAAGGATGACGAAAGCATATGAGTGGTGCAAACACGATAATTCTGACACGCGTGTCATGAAAGAACATGACAACATACCACGCTCATAGGGTGCTCGCGGCTGTTTCGCTAGCTCCACATGTACTAAATTTGGTATCACGTGAAGTGAGTAGATGAAGAAAGTGAACGACACATCCAAACATAATAATAATCCTGACACGAAAGGCACGTATGACATCATTGTCCTCCACCTCGTAACGTTCTGCTGACTTTAAAATCAGATATAAACCTTTCTTATTCGTGCTTCGCGTATAATCGATTCCCACTTCACGTGGGATCTGCCAATTTTATTCGAGTCGCGCCTAACTATTCGAATCGCGGCTTGACCCCGTTCTACTATTGGTGCCTTTTGCTTACTCGGATCGGTTCAGCCGGACAGCTCTACAGGAGCAGTAGTGATACCAAGGTTGGCCACAACAATTAAATTCAAGACATCTCACGCAACAACATCAACGGCAGCAGAATTGGCAGCACTTCGTGCCGCGTTGCAATTTGTAGTTGATCAGCCTACGCGCAAGTGGACTATTTTCTGCGACTCGAAGGTGGCACTGCATTCTCTACTATCAGCCTTACGCCGTGGACCACACGAGCAGCTGGTACTAGAGATAGCAGAGATTATACACCACCTGACTGAGAAAGGGCACCAAATTACATTTCAGTGGTTGCCCAGTCACTGCGGAATCATCGGCAATGAACGGGCCGATCAAGCTGCCCGCTCAGCCCACACAGAAAATCATAAACTCCGTCTACCACTTTCTAGGACGGATGCTGCACGAGAGCTCCGCAGACTTGCTCGCCGGCAAACCACATCGCAATGGAATCAGCCGCACTTCAAGCATGCCCGACTGTACTCGCTTGACCCTACGCTAAGTCTTCATGTCCCGTCGAGGCTTCGCCGAGCAGACCAGACCCTGTTATGTAGGCTGTGGTTGGGCGTTGCATTTACCAACGCCTACGCTTTCCGCATTGGGATGGCCGACACCGCAGCCTATGGCCACTGTGGCAAGGAGGAAACCATTCAACATGTTCTTTGTGAGTGCCTAGCGTATAGTAGGTGGCGACTATGCCTTCGCAGGGAACTCAACAAATTAGATGATCAGCCTCTGTCGGAGCAGGAAATTCTGCAGTATCGTCAGGATGCGACTTCACAGAAGAGGGCCCTGAAAGCGCTGCTGAACTTTTTGCGATTGACCAGCCTTGCTGAACGGTTGTAGCTGGGACGCTTTTCCAGTGTGTGTTTTCGTTTTTTTTATGAGTGCGCGTGCGTTTTTTTTCCCTCTCTCTAACCCCTCTTTCTTGCCCCTACTTCCCCATCCCCAGCGCTGGGTAGCAAACCAGATGCCAATATCTGGTTAACCTCCCGGCCTTTCCTTTTTCACTCACTCTCACTCTTTGCTTACTCCCAGATCGATTTCATCGATCTCATGCGCTCCTTCGTTGTCCCACTGTGTAACAGGATTTTATTTGGATCGATCACTCACTCACTCACTCAATCACTCTCTCTCTCTCTTTCTCGATTGCTCACTCATGTCCAGTGTGAACTCATAAACGATTGAATTGAAATGAGAGCGCACTACTTATGGACAGAAAGACAGGGAACATTTGGAAACAATCGTGTATCACCAACTTGCCCAATCATCCATATTGACTCATCAAAGAGTCTCGAGTCGTACAGTTTGTGTCACAGTTTGTGATAACCATAGTTTCATATCGGAAGTTATGGTCAACACCGTCTACAACTCGTGCAAGTCTGTGTGTGCGACGTGCCCAAAATAATTCTCTCTGTCTTCACACACACACACACACACACACACACACACACACACACACACACACACACACACACACACACACACACACACACACACACACACACACACACACACACACACTAGATATATATATATATATATATATATATATATATATATATATATATATATATATATATATATATATATATCCTGCCCACGGCAAGTTATCATTTCACCCACTTTTCTTTCTTCACATTTACCTTACAATTCGGTTTAATAACCTCCCCCATACTTTCCCTGGCATTATTGTCTGTTAGATTTCGTCAGTGTTGTGTCAGAACACGGAAAAACGAGTCCTTAAGTGTACGCATTGATATATATATATATATATATATATATATATATATATATATATATATATATATATATATATATATATATATATATATATATATATATATATATATATATATATATATATGTGTGTGTGTGTGTGTGTGTGTGTGTGTGTGTGTGTGTTATATCTCATCAGGGCGCGCACACATGTGTTCGTATTCCGAAACACGAGCAATCCCTGTTATTTTTTCTTGTTCATACCGCGTCGGATTCGATCGCCACCAAAAAAAAAGAAAAGGAACGAAAACAAGTTGGGTGTGCTTGCTTTGGGTAGAGCGAAGCTTTACGATGCTCACCGCCTCCGTAACTCAAAGAATCCCTTCTAAAAAAGGCGACTGTTTGCGCTGCTGCTGTAGAATCGTTTCTGATTTCCGAAACTTTCAAACTACACCATCTCTCGCTTCCTTTCTTTTCGCTACTCACTCCATACGCCTCCCACTCCCCTCCTCGCTTTGATTTGCAGCGACCCACCGTCCGTGTCTGCGCCGGCCGATTCTGCTCCTCTCGTTGTTCCTGTTTGCTTGCTTGTTCCTTTCTTTTGTGGCTCTCACCCACTAAGGGGGATTGGCCAAGAAGCCGGTGGTTAAAGCAAGTCAATACCTATAGATTTTCTAGATTAGGGGAATATGATTACTGTGTTTTGACTGTGAAATTAATTTGGCGCAATGTCAAAAAAGAAAAAAAGGGGGGGGGGAGAAATAATAGAATTTGTTGAATATCTGAAGTGGAGTTTTTAAACACCGTTTTCGATTTGGGGCACGCAGCTTCTTCGTTTCATCCACGGTACGCGTGCCGAGCGATCCGAAAATCGTTCGCTAGCGTCGGAACGATCGGAATTTTCGAACCTCCGTGACACGAAAATGGGCTTTCGAGCACTCACACTTTACTAGCTTCGGTATGTAACTCCTGTATGCCGTCAGCGAGAAATATGTGCAGTGCTTCTAAAGCTACGAGTCGCGTACTGGCCAATCGGAATCGCGAAACCCGAATTTGGGTCATAGTTTCGGGGAAACATTTCGTGTGGAACCCGACTGTGTGGTTCACCTTCTTTATCTGTATACGCGAGTAAGCAAAAATAATCATCAGCGAGCTGGCTAAACCGCCTTTGCCTTGCGTGAGTGCGCTGAAATATAAGCTCTCCAGCAGCGGTGATATATATATATATATATATATATATATATATATATATATATATATATATATATATATATATATATATATATATATATATATATATATTATAGTACGGCGGCTCTCGCATTTGTATCGTGGTTTCGTAACTCATAAGCCCAACAATAGTTAATATTACTTCTACCACAGTTGCGCATGCCGCCTCATCTGTAGAGCTGGTGGAAAAACCCAGTTTTCCCCCTGATGTGCCTGGTCATCCTTGTAATGGCGTGCGCGGGCGAACGTCAATGCGCCACGCATGATCATCGTGAACAGTAGGAG
Source organism: Rhipicephalus annulatus (assembly GCA_013436015.1). Classification (NCBI taxonomy): domain Eukaryota; kingdom Metazoa; phylum Arthropoda; class Arachnida; order Ixodida; family Ixodidae; genus Rhipicephalus; species Rhipicephalus annulatus. The sequence goes on from WOVY01012906.1 coordinate 114,470, forward strand.
TGGTAACGTCCACGTTTCTTTCAGTGGAGTGAGCCCGAAAGCGCTGAACGTGCATTAAATGTGTTGAGTGAGGGTCGAGCTTCAATAAATTTTTTTACTCTTTTTTTCGAGTATTAATCAAATTCGAATATGTCTCGCGCAAGTATTTGTTGCTCGTATACACTGCGCTGCACATTCTGTTGCTTACCACTTTATCGTTCTCTTCACTGCTTGTGTTCCCCGCGTTGCAGGCGTACCTGGTCCTGCGTGGGACTCAACCGAAAGTGGGAAGTACGCAAAACTAAGCACCATGCCATCCAGGGGTAGATATTTAGGATAATTTCTTTAACTTTGCGTAACGCTAAGTATGGCATTGCTAAACTTACCAATAAGTCACTAATCTGCCACTCCCTCGTTGAACTAGCAACTAATTGCGAGAGAATCAGCGGCGTTCTTTGAGAACGAAGAATGACTACCCGTTGGCGGCTCATATTGATTGACTATAGCAGAGCCAGAAGCTTACACTATACTGTACGAAACTAGTCGCGAATAGTGTAGCTCTGCTTTCTTGGTTGCAGTTTCGTGGCCATTGCAGGTAGAAATCGAACAACACCGCCGACATTACGTACTGCGGAAAATTATACTTCGTTTCCACAATAATTTGCTGGGTTTTATCAAAGGGAGGGGGGGGGGCGAATCCGTAAAGGGTGGGGGAGAGAAAGCTCCTTAACAATGTTCGGATTCTTCATACACATTTAACTAGAGTGGTTGTACGTAGTGAGGCTTATAAATCACTTCGCCATTCATACCTCTTTTTTAGTAAAAAAAGTGTAAGACATTTATTTACCCTGGGAATCCTTTAACCATAATAGAAATATTATTTCGTCACATGCATGATAACATGATGACGAAATGTCAAATATTTTTTACACGGTGTTTTGCTTTGCCTCTGTACTTACATCTGAATATCTCCGCTTCTGAAGTTTAAAAAGAGCAGTATATAAAGGGCAATGTGAAATTTTGCCATGGTTCTGGCTGCTATAGGCTGAGAAAAAGAAAAGTACCAATTTTTTATATTATTAGGTTCGACTTAAGTACATCTTTGAAGTCCGCTTTGCGATATTTTTTATTGAGATGTTCTGCTGATTCCGCTATTGGCTGTTCGAATTAATATTGACTCAAGACCTATTCAAGTTAAAATTTATCACTACTATTTAGGGTCGACGAAAATTTGAGGAAGGGCGCACTAAGTATTCAAGACAGCATAATCACATTTTTTCTGAAAGTTGAGAGGAACGTGTGTTCTCATATGACGCGTAATAACGACGTCAGTAAGCGAAAGAATAGTTTTCGGAATCTTATCATAAATATCAGTTTCTACGAAATGTGGAATACAAATGAGGAGGTTCCTCTTAAAGTTATGACTGAAATCTACGTGGCACAATAAACATTACTGGCATCCACATATCTAACTTCACACAGCAGATAGAAGAACCATAAGTGTATTATCATATTTGAAAAAAAAATATTAAGCGACCAGCCACGTGTTCCGGTAGAAGCATCGTGTGGGAGCTAGGAATTCGATTGATGGAAATCAAGTCTCACCTCTACAGCATTCCTCGTCAACAGTGAGAAGAAATTATCGTTGTTCCCATCCCGTGAAATGACCACCCCGAGCATAACGAGGGTAGAAGGCGAGCCAGGGCAAAGACTCTACTACGGACGACTCAGGAACACGTCGGGGAACTGTTTCTTCGTCAATTCAGCTTGGTATCCCGAAGGGGAAGGCGTAGCGGCCGTGAGCATCAACCACTAGTATCACCAACTCCACAACGCTGCGGACGACAATGGCCTTAAATAGCAGAGAAAGCGGTGATCGCATTGGCCTTGCTGGACAACAGGAGGTGTCAAGATCGGCGGTCAGAGCATTTGCCAAGGGCGCAATATTGAAACTGGCTTTGCGGATTCTTCAGGACAAGGAGATCGAGCCACACACTCGTTTTTTTCCCAGTTTAAATGGTATGCATTGAGGCAGCCCCGCCCAATCTCAACGAGTCAGCCCACATAGCTGCGCGAGGATTAGTAAAACTCATTAATATCGGGGGGCGTGGCGCTAATGTTTTTGAAAACCGGGACTCTCTATTCACATGTAACGAACTGATAAAGCATCTTTACCTGGCGCGGAGACGACACCCATCACCACACAGAAAACTAAGCAGACCTCAAGCTCTGGGAGTCAGGTTTCTTCAAGTAGGGGTGTACCCTACTACTCTGTGCTATTGCAAAACATTTATGCCGAAATGCAGTCAACTAATACATGCTCCTTTTGTAATATATAGCTAATTTAGAACACATGCTCTGGTGGTGCGCCGCGTTACGCTGTGGCGAAGTCATCAATCACACCATCCAAATGGGATGGTGCTCTTACCAGCTCTGAAGTCTAACCGCACTTATGGGCAGTACAGCAAGGTCACGACGTAGCAGAGAGACTTGGCCTTTCTGTTACGACATGGGAGTGGCCCGCGACGTGTTAAAGCGCGTTCCGAAGAACCTAATACGATTCATCTATCCATGCCAATAAGTTCTTGCTGGCTTCGCCGCATGACGTATTGACAAAGGTGAAACCAGCTTTACAAGCAGAAACTTGGATCATTTATTGGTTCTGGCGGCAGAGTTGACTGAAACGCCTACTCGCAGAAAAAAAAAAAAAGGAACGTTCTTTAGTACGAATTTCTCTGACATGTTGCAACTTTTTTTTTCATTTGCGAAATTTATTATTTGTTCCTTTTCAATGTCAGTTTCGTATATCAACATGTATGTGAGATAATTCGCGGATTTCGGCAGCAACCTACGTCGCAGGTGGCTAAGTAAGTTTATTGATGATGATTGATATGTTGAGTTTAACGTTCCAAAACCACCATATGATTATGAGAGACGCCGTAGTGGAGGGCTCCGGAAACTTCGACCACCTGGGGTTCTTTAACGTGCACCCAAATCTGAGCACACGGGCCTACAACATTTCCGCCTCCATCGGGAACGCAGCCGCCGCAGCCGGGATTTGAACCCGCGACCTGCGGGTCAGCAGCCGAGTACCTTAGCCAGTAGACCACCGCGGCGGGGCTAAGTAAGTTTACGAAAAGGAATGTGCCGACTTTTTTTTCTAAAGACGATACTCTTTCTTGCAGACCTTCGACGCAAATCCTTTGCTCTGTCTGCCTGTCTGTAGATTTGTTTAAAAAAAATTCATTGCCACAAACGTCATTAACACTCAACAGAACATTTTCTTCTTAGACATACTCTAACGATGATGACAAAACAGACGTACATTTGTCTGTTTGTCCGCCCCTAACGATACTCCAAACGACATGAAACGGTACCCCAAACGGCTGACCCCACGCGCAGCGCCCACCGATATTGCTCAAGGCTTAGCGTTCATGCTTGTGCGATTGTCAATTAAAAAGGAATTTGGCGAATATCTGAGTCACCATAACAACACGTCAATATTCTGTTTGCGTGTCTTGTTACTAGAAAATGCATACATAAGTAATTCTAAGGACCATAGCGCTTATCACGCTGCGCTGACGATGCAACGCTTGCACGAAAAGGCAAGTGTTTGCAACGCTTTGCTAAGACGACACGGTGGTGGCACCTACCCGTCGCCTTGTGTTCTACAGCTTATCGCCTCGGAGACGGAAGCGCACGCCGCGCGCCTCGTTTTCCAAGATAACCGCCAGATAGCGCTCATGTCTCACGTGTGACGTGACTTGATGCGCTCGTTCGCCTCCGCTGCAAACTCGAGGCACTCTATCGCAGTGCCTCCAGAATACCATTCACCGATCATCTTGCGAAGAACATCAAATAAACGTTTCGTTCACTCTCTACAGACGCAAGACTATCGTCTTTCGACGACATTTGCAGTGTAACACGCAGATACGGGGCCATTTGTTTTTAACGAATTATTCCGTCATACCACACCCAGACATGTGTGTTCCGACTCGTTTCTCAAATAACAGTAAAAAGCGACGTGAATTGAACAGTGTTCACTCTTCGTTGCCCCAATTTAATTTAAACTTAGTCGTGTTTCTTTTCTTGTTCTTGTAGTGGACGTCATCATTACGTTCACCCTTGCATTACCACATATATGACTTGTGTTACCGGCGAAGGTGGGATGGTAGAGCCCAGTGCACTGTTCGTGGCGGGTTCAAGTTCAAGAACACCATACGGCCGGATTTTTTGGAACCCTCCAGTGCGGCGTGCCAATAATCATAATGGGAGACGCTCCACGGTAGTCTAGTGGGTAAGATACTCGTCTGCTGACCCACAGGTCACAGGATCCAATACCAGCCGCAGTGGCTGCATTTTTGATGGAAGCGAAAATTCTTGAGGGCCGTGTTCCTAGATTTAGGTGCACGTTTAAGACACCCTCTGGTGGGTGAAATTTCCGTGGACGTAGACTAAAACAGCTTTCCTGAGCGTAGACTAAAACGGCTTACCTTTTTTCGATCAGCATCATTATCATCATCATGATTGACATCATACTAAGCATCCTCAACCATCATCATTTCGAGCATCATTTTGTTTCATTTATTTTTTGTTCATTCTCCGTAGTTCACCAAAAGAAAAATAAACAAAACAGGATAGTAACCTAAAAAGCTTAGCTGACTTCTTCCGACCCTCCGCAGCTTCTCACTACAGGCAGTGTTTATGCCCGGATGCCCTATAATCAATGAGGCCCCAATTATGACTGATTCAGACGCGGATTTCATCCCTGTCGGCTGCCAGGGCGATGTCGACAGGATCTGGCGCCGCGATAGAGCGGCCTCCAATCGTTTCTGCTGGCCAAGAAAAGCCTCGTGAATTATGTTGCCTGTCAGTGCTCGTCCCGTCCTTAGCGAGCAGTCAGCCTTGATAAGTACGTGCTGTCTGACACTTGTTAATGTCGCTGCCGACAGAAATGGCGCGTTCGCAAACATGTGTGCAAGCACTTTATGTATGTATGTATGTATGTATGTATGTATGTATGTATGTATGTATGTATGTATGTATGTATGTATGTATGTATGTATGTATGTATGTATGTATGTATGTATTATGTATGTATGTATGTATGTATGTATGTATGTATGTATGTATGTATGTATGCATGTATGTATGTACGTATGTATGTATGTATGCACGTATGTATGTATGTATGTATGTATGTATGTATGTATGTATGTATGTATGTGTGTGTGTGTATGTGTGTATGTATGTATGCACGTATGTATGCACGTATGTATGTATGTATGTATGTACTGTATGTATGTATGTATGTATGTATGTATGTATGTATGTATGTATGTATGTATGTATGTATGTGTGTGTGTATGTGTGTATGTATGTATGTATGTATGTATGTATGTATGTATGTATGTATGTATGTATGTATGTATGTATGTATGTATGTATGTATGTATGTATGTGTGTGTGTATGTGTGTATGTATGTATGCACGTATGTATGTATGTATGTATGTATGTATGTATGTATGTATGTATGTATGTATGTATGCAAGCATGCATGTATGTATGTATGTACGTATGTATACGTGTGCGGTTATGCCGTGTGCATAGTTACGGGATGCCTTCCGTTGAGGCTTCTCACCTGAGGTGTGCGGCCAGCTACAAGCGATGACGGAGGTTTTATTGTCGGCTACAGCGGCAACATCTTATGGTGACGAAATGCATAAACGTCGATGTACGTATTTTCAACTGCCCGTTAAGGAACACCGGGTGGTCAATAATGCTGAGAAATTGTCTTTAGGCGAACGTTAAAAAAAAGAAAAAATAAGCCCGAATCTGCATGTTACACTGCAAATGTCGTCGAACGACGATAGTATTGCGTCTGTAGAGAGTGAACAAAACGTTTATTTGATGTTCTACGCAATAAAATCGGTGAATGGTATTCTGGAGCTGCTGCATTAGAGTGCCTCGAGCGTGTGGCGGAGCCGAACGAGCGCATCGAAGCACGTTAGACACGAGCGCCATCTGGCAGCTATCTTCGAAAACGAAGGCATGCAGCCCGCGGAGGAAGATGCGCGCCAGTCTCTAAGGAGAAAAGGTGTAGAACGCAAAGCAACGGGCAGGTGCCACCACCGTTTTGTCGTAGCAAAGCGTTGGAAACACCTTTTTGAGCATCGCGGTGCACTGTCACCGCAGTGCGATAAACGCTACAGTCCTTAGAGTTACTTGTGTGTGCCTCTTCTAGTATAAAGGCAGACATACAAAACATCAACGTGTTGTTATGGTGCCTCAGATATGCGCAATAATTGCTGTTTAATTGACGATCGCACAACAATTGACGCTAAACCTTGAGCAGTAATGGTGGGTGCTGCGGATGGGGTTGGCCATTCGGTGCCGTTTGAGGTATCGTAACAGCCGGACAAACGGGACAAATGTACAGACGGACCAAATTTTTTCGTCGAAGGTCCCCACGAAAGACTATCGTCTTTAAAAAGGTTCTTTGATCTGCAATTCAGGACTCTATGTATGCAAATTAGGACGTACAAACTGTTTATGTTGAATCATAATGAAGATCAAGCATGCGCTACAGCAATAAGTCTTCTCAAGGAAATATACTATATTTTATGAAATATGCGGTATTTATTGACATAAAAGCAGCTCTATCTAGTACTCGCAAACCGCTGGCTACTTCATGTTGGTATCCCCTAATCTTGAACTCTAACAAAGATGTAAGTGCGCGCAGCTATGCTTTTCAATGAAGGCCTTGCACACGGCCACTGCTTGCCTTGTGGCAATTCATTCGCTCCCATTAATTGGCAAGTTGGCGGAGCTTCATCGGGCTCACTCAAGAAATGCTTATTGTTCACACGAACTCGCACTCTTGGAAAATTTCTTGAACCGGGGTCAATCTAGTCAAGATAACGCCCAGCCGGACTCATTAAGACTCATGGCTCACTCTTATTCTAAATGAGTTTAGTCGATTCGCGAGTGAGTCTTCTTACCTATGTTGGCTCCTCATTTTGCCTTGGTAGCCATCTTGTAGGTATGTTCGCGCTCGCATGCGGTGCCGTGTTAAGCGACACTGGCATGGCGCCACCACACCATTCTAAGCATGCCTTCTCGAAACGGCCAGATGTAGCACTATCGATGTATATTTTTCACCCTTTGTGCTGACCATTACATTATTCTCTTCCACAAAAGTGTTAACGTCAATGCGCTGGGCGTAACTGCTTGCGTCCCGTCATATATCTGAATCCGTCAAGCGGATTATTATAGAACTTGGGCCCTACTGCAGATTACGAGTCACCGAAGTGTTCCGAAGGAAGATAAATTTATCTCTCGGGTGCGATGTTTCACATTGTTCTAACAGCATTAGAGACTCACCACGCTTAATTGTTAGAGAAAACGCCGAGGTCCGAGTACAATCTGCTGTGTCAATGATGGGCAGCAGCTGCTATAGAAGTGTGGATGGTTGATGCCAGTAGCGTCATTTGGAAGTCGCTGGCCTAAAGCTCATTTCCCTTCCATCCACCTATCTATCATAAAAACAGGTCCGCTGGCGCCCCTAATAAACTACGCTGTAATGACTTTGCAACGTTAATGAGCACAGATGCACGCACGGATGCAAACACGCACATGAACACACATTTTTACTTCGCTCTCGCACCTACCGCATCACGACATGGTTAAATCAGGACGTCAAGCCATCCATTTTAACACCTAAAATGAACCGTGCTGGTTTTTTATTTAGGTTTTGCTGTAAGATTACCGTTCTGCTTTTTTTTTGGTTTTGGTGTAAGATAACTTATACTGACTAGAAAAAGCGGTAGGCTAACTGAGCCGACATGCCGACGTCTAGATACATGCTTTGATTAGGCGCGGGAGTGCTTCTTTTAATAACTTTAAAATAAACATATTTCACGAGGCCAAAGTTAGCATTCTTGCCTCCATAACCTGCTTGGTCCAGACTTAATCTTATTGGGGTACTTCTATGAATAGAGACAACGCCAAAGAAGGGAGGAGAAATAAAAGGACAAAGGCGTTTCTGCAGAAGAAAAAGTATGTTTGCTTTACAAATGTCTGCTGCTAGAAATAATAATTGATGTATGTCACCCATGTGTTATTTTCTTTATTTTCAATAGGCCAGTGGTGAGTTTGGGGAGTCGCCCAATATCTGTGCCACATAACCACAGATGATGATGATGATAGATTTTCGTACGTGGTAAAGTTTTCACGTCTAGCCTTGCTGTTGAAAATGAAAATGGTAGCTGAATCTAGTCAGTTACCGTTCTTTAAGGCGAAATCACTACATGCCTCAAGGGTAAAATATCAGGTGTCGAGATAATGAAATGTGCGAAAAGTCTCTCGCCCAAGTGATGGCGTCATATGACGGTTACATTTGATGACGTCGTAGTTACGCCACCAGGCGGATATTAGAGGTTTTTAGCAAGCTACAGAAAACACGTTACGGAAACGCGACAATACAGAACCGACTGACGAGTGCACATGCGCAAACATTGTACGCGCATACGGAAAGAAACCGTGTCGTATTTCCGTAACCTGTTTCCGTAGCTTGCTAAAAACCTCTGTTGTGGAGCAAAGAAAGATATGCCATGTTGCTACAACCTCTTTAATCTCAAAATTGAATATGCGAGGACAACAATCCTATCATCCCTCTTCTCCCTTAGTTACGTCACCAAGGGGATATTGAGGAGCAAAACAAGCTATACCATGCTGCTACGATCCCATCAATCTTAAAATTGAATATGCGAGGATAACAATTGTATCGTGCCTCTTCTCCCGTATATTCACTTTCCCACTAATAGTATTGCTTTCCCATCGATTGAAAACACCGAGCGTTTTGACAACAGTGCTAGTCGGCAAAGTCGCCCGAAAGCAAAGTGTGTGCTGTAGTGCGCCGTTTATCTGTCCAGAAGTTCGGGGAGGGGCTGACGAACGAAACCCCCGCAGCAAGCTGGTTTGTCTCTCTCCCTTCTCTTTAGAAGTGGTGGGCCGCTTTAGAAGTCAGGCGCACACCCTAGCTGATTGACAGGTGCAGCAGTCGCACCACTACAGCTCGTCTGCCCTCGTTAAGGCAATGGGGTGGCCGGCTTGTTTACCGCGCACTGTCGGCCGGCACACTCAACGCGTACATCCCTCACATGCCACAAAGGACGGACTCGGAAAGGTTCTCGCGGCGACGGTCAACGCCGGGCAGCGGTGGTGGCCGCCACCTACCGTCGATGAGATTGGACTCGAGCCAGTCGCGAGAAGTGTGGCACGGGCCTCGTATCACGTGTCGACGGTTACGCGGTGTGCATAGCAAATAGGAGTGCATTAGTGGTGGCATTATTCGACGCCTCCGGGCGCAGCGGGAGTTTTCTAAAAGCGGTCCGCCGCTACCAGTCTCGATAGGGAGCTGTGTGAAGGTCCTCTTTGCGAGAAGCCGAGATGCGACGCTCGTTGACGCCGCTTCATTCACTCCGCTCCGTATACCCTCCCACATCTCTCCGACCCGCTTCCTTCCCTTCTCTCCATGCGTTGGTCGTTCCAATTTCGCGCTGTCTGGCGCACACAATGGACCTTGCTGTGAAACGCAACGCCGAGGACCAGTTCACCGCCGATGCCGGCGCCCCCTGGCAGGATTGAGAGGAATAAAACGGTGAAGTTGGAAGAAGAGAGGAGGTTTGTGGAGAGGAGGAGAGGTTGAGAGAGGTTGTACCGCGAAGATCTGGAGGCGAAAGAAAATGGGAAAAACGGAAAATCGTCGAGAAAAGGAGGCGGGAAAAGGCGTGGGAACAGAAAGCGTGGAAAAATAAAGAAAAAATCGAAACGTAAGAAATGCCGACTGAATTGTGGTGTCGAGTGCCGGTGCGTAAATACGTGCGCGCCCGCTGCCTTGCCAAATAGATGGCACATTGAGTGGCCTGGCTGTGTGCGTGTGGTCGGCGTAGTGGTAGTAGCCCTGGGATGCGAAAAAAAAATCCGCATCACATCTGAGACCCGTTTTTCCCCCCTCTCTGACAGCCAATTTAGTTGAAATCAGACCAGCTATTTCACTTTCGTGTTTTGTTTCTGTTAGATATCTTTTTCAGAATATTACAGCGACGCAACTTTTTGCCCGCTTGCTGTAGCAACGCCACGAAAACGCGCTGTTAATGTACAGTATGGTCCAATCATAAAGGGAACACTCCAAGGAGCACATTTCAAGCTGCCGGCCACGTAACGGCTTGCAGATGTGGAAACATTGTTCGCGTGCAGCCATACCATAAAATCCCGAAGAAGTGCCATCCCCGTTGCTGTAAAGGTAATCGTGCAAGATTCCTAAGCAGGGGGGGGGGGGCGCTTTCGGTCGCGGACCGAAAGTGAAGATGACGGCGGAAGCCCCTCTGAGAAGAACGCACACTTGAGCTTCTAATAAGCCCTTCATTGAATACTCATGCACTTCCTGCTTTTACGGAACCAGAGGGAGATGCACGAGCGACATTCATTGTTTGATGACACGGGGTAAAGGCGTTCACAAAATGTTCCGACAATTTATGGTTACTCGGA